>ML794211.1:113987-132263 GCA_009831015.1 Picea engelmannii | reverse complement strand
TGGAATTACTAGCATTTAATTCTAATAGGTCATCATGCAGAAACCGTATAGATTGTCATTGATGGGCGAAAGGCTCGATAACATCTCGTATTGATGTGCATTAAACCAAAATTTGTGGGGGGATTATATTATCCCTTCCGAGTGTTCATTTCAAAATCATGAAATCCCATTCACACGGAGTGGCCTTCACACGTTCACGAAGCCTTCATTCCTTAATTTCTCTTCGTCGTACCTGCCACCTTCGCATTTCTAAATATGCAATAAATAAACTTTACTGCTAACAGTTCATCATGCACCACCAATACAGATTGTCATTAATCAGCGAAAGGCTCGAGGAGCTTTCCCATTCATAAGCATTTAACCAAGATTTACCGAAAATTTACACTATCGTCTCTAACTGTTCATTTAAACCATCATCTACAGCAAAGAAACCTTCTCATAAACCTATGGCATTAGCTCGACAACAGTTTTGTGGAGATACAGTGAACATCTTCGGGCGTGAGGACCAGAACTTTCACTGGTCCAGGGCATTTTCTTATTAATCAACCTTTGTCGCAGAGAACCAAGTAATTTGGACCTCCGGGATTGCTCATGCAGGTTGTGTCCCTGAGGTTTTTGACTGTAAGGACCTGGTCTCTTGGTGTGAAGATAAATTTATTGCAGAGAAAAGAATTATTCCACTGCAGGACCGCTCTTCTGTTTCTTTGTCACCTCAGGTCTTCCGCCAGATGTTGAAATTGTCGGAGCCAACATTGTCGTTCAAAGGAGAAGATTGCAAACAGTTCCTAGCAAAGCGTAATAATGGATTGGACCTCTTGCCCCTTTTTCTAGAAAACCTAACTCTAGTTCCTGAATATATTACAAGCATGCAGGTTAGTTCATTTAGAAATCCATTTCGCAAAATTGCCTGGCTATTTACAAGAATAACAGGACAAGAGTCCACAGCTACTGTTTCCCGCATGGCTCTTTATATTTTGTATTTCACAGTCAATGACCAAGCCATTTTTTATTGGGGCAAGTTAATTTCCCATGAAATCTCTTCCCAATTGTCATGCTACAAAAGGGAAAAGAAATTTCATATGTCATCCTATTTAGTTTTTGCAATAGCACATTCCTGTCAGTTTCTGCAATTGTCTTTGTCCAAGAATGTCAACTGCAAATTCCACCCAGTAACGTTCTAGTACCAGGCCTTGTGGAAGCACAAGGATTCCCACTATTTTTATGAGGTTTTTAATGGCTTCTTGTCTGTTTTCAAAGTTTTGTTGTTAGGAGAAGATGCTCCCCGCATATCTGAACAGGCAACTAGTTTTTTGGACAAGAAGGGGACACTCGAACATTTGGATAATTACACTGTCATAAGAATTTTTGGATCCACTGAACAACCTTCTCTCCTTCCATGTCACATTACAGACAAAATGTTTGTTGCTTAAGTAGCACGTCAATACAACTATCGGTTCCATTTGTTCCAAAGGAAGAAAAAAATAGTTCATTCCTCTGCCTTGGAAAATAGGGGAGTTCGTGTTGAAAAACGTCAACAAAATTGATGATTTCGCAGCACATTCTAGCATCTCCAACCTGAGATATGCTGAAGACATAAGAGGATTCGACCCCTATGATATTTTTAGACAACATTTACAAACACTTCGCCTTGACGATTGTTTTGTAAATAAACACCTGCCCAAAAACATAGACAGTGGCGACAACGGTCCTGCCTCTGATGTTGACGAGGTACAGACAGTGCAAAGCTACACTAAATTGTACACGCAACAGGGGAAAGGCCCTGGTGATACGAGTGTTCAATCTGCAAATACCACTCCAAAAAGTACTACATCTCGGAGCATCGCTCCAATGGCCCATCATAGCAAAAAACAAACCCAGAGTTCTTCAAACGAAGGAGGAGATAACGAACCTCCTCACTCTAAAATTGATAGTTCTCACAAGCTTCCAGTAGAGAAGAAGATAAAAAAAAATGTGGGGCAGGCGGAAGAGTCGGAAATTCAGAGTGAGAACATGGAACTTGACACTGATCTGGATACCATGATCCACTTCCTTGATCAACCCAGAGACGACATCCACCATAGCCATCCAATGGACATATCTGTTACCAAAAATTTTCACGAAGATGAATCATTCGTGTTCCAGAGCGTTGTTTTTGACAGTCGGAACAAAAAATTGATAATTCAAAAAAAATGTTAAAAATAAGAAAGGAAAATCTCGTTCAGAGGTTGACGTTTCCAACATGCAGCCATCCCAAATCTGTCAACTTCACACCGCAACCGGAGAAGCACTTCATGATTCCATTGGAGGCATCGAGACCGAGAATGCTAGACTGAAGGACCGAATCAAGGAATTGGAAGACGCTTTCATTCGTCTGCCATTGATTGTCGATCCTTTGGCAATATCCATGCTTGGCACTCTTGCACCCAATGTAAAAGCATCCTCCACCCTGCTCGCATCCTGTAAAGGATATGTGGAGAACAATATCAAAAAAAGAGTGGAACTGGTTACCGAGGTGTGGAAAATATCACAAACCATTACTTCCCTTGGAACCAGGGCACATAGCTTGCTCGAGCTTTTGCAGGTCGAATTAAAATATGAAGAAAAATTCTTTTTAAAAACGGTCATCCCTTTTGGCAAGATTGTCAACAATATGACAGAAACAAAAAGAAGAGAAGAAGATATTCCATCCAAAAACCGCATCGGCCAATTGAATGCATGTTGGAAAGAAAAAGTAAAGAACCTGCATCTCATTGTTCAGTCATGTGAACAAGCCATATCGAAGAAAGATATATTATTCACAAAGTTGTCAAATATAGACTTAGCCGGGTAAACCTGCGACTCCCAAGACCCCCACTTAATCGCAAACTCCTTTCCCTTAACCAGGAAAGAGTTCGATAAACAAGTTGCTATGTTTAAGACCTTGTCTCTGCAAAAATTTTACAACATCCTTCAATTTGATCAAGCTCACGTCCATGACTGGCTAGTCAAATATGCAATACAGAATGAGGAAATTCATCAGGCTCTCTCTAATCTTTTTATCAACTTCCGGGAATTAGAAAATGATCTTTTCAACATAAAATTATGGAATGAGATCAACGTCGCCCCAATGAGAGGCTACATTGAAGAATGGCTCGAAAGGCAATTGAAACAAGCCGCCGACAAAAGGCAACAGGCAGTTGCCATCATTCCAACAGTCATGGAGGACATCCTTGAAACCGCAGTCGTCAACAACATCAATGAAACGATAGCCGCAAGAAAATAGCCAAAGGGCTCATATGTACCCTCATTGTCAGTTTACTCATCGCATCCTTCTATGTTTATCAACCCAGTTATTCCAGTTTCTTAAATACAGATGTATAGGCAAACACTTATACCTTTCCATTTATTTTCTTTTGCAGCTATTGCACTCTATCTTATTTCCACAGAGTTGTTTCTTGTACATATTTCTCTAATGGTCTGTGGGAGCCCCAATCCCAGTTTACATGATAAACGCATTGAAATTCCAGTTTATATGTAATAGACTTTAATTTTTTTGTATATTTCAAAATTTCCATTAGTATGTAACAAACTTTTATTTTTTGACAGATTTCAAATAAAAATGCATTTAAATTTTTATATGTTACAGACTCTATTCTTATCTTTCACCACTCTGTATGAAAAATGCATTTAATTTTTAATATGTTGCAGACATTTATTCTTATCCTTCACCAGTCTGTATGGAAAATGCATTTACTCTTTTATATGTTACAGACTTTTCTTTTTTTATATATTTCAAAATAAATGGTGTTCAACAATGCAATCGTCATTTACTTATACCCCATGTTCACAAATGCATTTAAAATTTTTTATATTTCTTATCTCCTATTAATTTCATGTCATCATATATTTTTATCTTTCACCAATCCATATGGAAAATGCATTTAAATTTCCAAATTTATTCTTGCACTGTAAACAAATTTTTTACTTTGTTATATACTTTCAAAAAAATTAGGTTTTCTATATACTTTCAAAAAATAGATGGTGCTCTGCCTGCCAACCCTCATTTACTATTGCCCCATCTTCCGTGATATAAATGTTGCACACAACATTTCCGTGATATACATTTTACACCGAACACTTCGTTTCATTTACAATTCGACCCCATTTTCCACAATTTGCTTTCTAACCTCATTGGTAGGGATTGTGTTGCCACGCAGCCTTGTTTTCCTCGTTCCTTTTCATTTGAGAATATTAAAGCAAAAATGAATGAAAGGTTTATTGCTTTTATAAGTTAGATGTATCATATCGAAGGCAGGAAGACATCTAATCATTATTAAGGGATATACAAAAGTATGTTTAATATAGTAGTTCATTAATTTCTATTAATAATATATAAGTTTATTTTTAAAATTTAATATGTTGAATGGAAGTATAAAGAAGGTTTTTTTTCTCATTCCTTTTCATTTGAGAGTATCATTTGAAAATATTAACGCAAGGATGAATAAAGTTGTTTTTATGAGATAGATGTATCATATTAAAGATAGCAAGATACATTATTAAGGGATATACAAAAGTATGCTCAATATATTTATTTCTTTTAAGTAAAAAAGGGAGGATCCTATTGTATTAGTTGTGCAATCTTACAAAAAAAATTGGAATGCTAGCCGTCCCGCCGAAAAACGGAAACCGGGACAGTTGTCTTCCCATGCAATATGTTTCAAAAAACTGCCTGCCATATGTCCTGCCCGAAGGAAACCAAGAGATATGGTGGCCATTAGTATGAACATGTCTCTTTAAATTACTCCTAACATCATAATGAGCTAGAGCTCTAGTTCGAAACAAAACAGTTCCTCTAACTAGAATCATTAGCAGTTTAATTACCCGATGGGTTCAACATCCCTGTCATTCATTCCAGCTTTGGCTTGCAACATGAAGGGTTGTGCACACATTGGGCACCGTCGTCTTGGTGACGTGTTGGAGTACGCATCGAACAACATGTCTAGGCGCTGATGAATTTGGAGGCCACGGTGGATTTGGTCTTCCACCAGGCTTCTTGTTTCAAATATCATCTCCAATTGTTACGGGTGGAGGAGTGGCGCAGGGTCTCTTCCATCCTCCCTTACCCAACTATCCTCCGCCTCGCCTACCTCACGCTTATCCTACTGTCTGCTTTGAGCTTCATGGTGAGCCGCTTTCATGGAGAATTTGCATGTTGTTGGAGTCGTTGTAGCATCCACATCTTTCGGGATTTCTTCCTCGACATAGAAAATGGGGGGCTTCTGGTCACCTTCCTCTTGACTGTGTTGTGTCCCTGTGGCCCTTTGGTTAGCTTCACCCAGAAAACAGGTTGGCAGATCTCAATTGTCAGGAACGGTGAAGAGAAGGTGTTCCAGAGGATTCTGGATTGTTTCTTCCGGAAATACCTTCTCCACATAGGCTATGGGAGGCATCCGAGGCCTTCTGTGCTTTTGGGCTTTCTGTGTTCGAGCTATGGACAATGTCGTTTCGAAATTTTGCTGCCTCTTTCAACAAGCAGTGAAAGCATGCTAGGTTGCGCCTCTGCAAGGTCTGCCTCTTTCCCTCGGCATAAGGATGAGAAGAGCTATGACCAGGCTATCAACTCAGTGGCCAATTGTGCACCAGTGCTCAAAAAACTCAGACTTCGTCCTTTCGAGTTCAAAATGCATCATCTCCCATCTCGGACCGCTGATAAACATGAGGATGATCGTGACAGGCTTATCCATTATGGTTATTCCCCTAGTGCCTTGTGTGTTCGTCCTCCTCGCTCATGTGAGAGGCCTCTTCCCATGGGCCTGGATGCTCGAGCTTGCCCCCATATTAATGGTGAGGAGATGGGTCTGGTGACCTGTATTTAAGGCCCTGCTAGGCTCTCCACCGCATGTCCAATCTGCTCTACGTGGCACCCCATCCGGGGTAAGTATGCTCAATATATTAATTCATTAATTCTTATGAATAATATATAAGTTTATTTAGGAATTAATAATATATAAGTTTATTTAGGAATTAATAATATATAAGTTTATTTTTAAAAGATATACAAAAGTATGCTCAATATATTAGTTCATTAATTCTTATTAATAATATATAAGTTTATTTTTAAAATTATTATAATTATAATATTTGAGACTAAGAAGTTAGTAAATTGTCTTTTGTAATTAGCAGCCAAGAAATTTGTGTTAAAGACATTATTAAATAGGGATTTAGATCCAAATATTGATATGAAAGATTAGATCCAAATATTGATATGAAAAATAAAAGGTATGTTGTTTTACATTATGGAAATCACATTTTGTGATTAAGGTTGTTTAAAGTAGCAAAATATTCACATGAAATATTGGAGAGGGTTTTTAAACAAACAAGCATACTCATTGTTATTGTCTCACATGTAGAAGATAAGTAGTTGTATGTTGAAGCCTCGAGGGTTAGCTTATTTGGTTGGTCTAGAGTGAGATGTGAGTTTATCATGCATATTGTTGGTCACGGGTTTGACTCTCTTGATTCTCCTGGGACAAAGCCCCATAATCAGGGTTGACCATTTACCCTACTTACCATCCATGAAAAATGGGAAAGTATTTAGAAGGTTTTTCATGAATACATTTCCTCGAAAATAAAATAAAATAGTTATATGTTGAAAAGTATTTGGTGTCATAAAATTTACCTCCGCGCATAAATGTAGAAAAAAATAATTTAACATGTGTATTTGGAAAATCCACTAAGAAAAGTACATAATTTCCATGCTTTTGTAACAATAGTTATGTTACAATAGTTACGAGCTAGTGTATTATTCAATTATGTTTGTTGGAACATACATCCAAAAGAAGTTGCTCACAAATCAATAGTGATGATTGACAAGGTCCTTTTAGGTGTTGGCTTACACAAAGGTAACATTACGATTAAAAAGGATATGAAAATGTCAAGAGGTTATGTTAATGTGTCACCCAAGCAATCACTGGGTGGTATCAATGCATGCCACTTTATTGAAAATGTTAGAGGTATGGGAAGAAGGTGTCAATGGGAAGTTTATAAAGANATTACGATTAAAAAGGATATGAAAATGTCAAGAGGTTATGTTAATGTGTCACCCAAGCAATCACTGGGTGGTATCAATGCATGCCACTTTATTGAAAATGTTAGAGGTATGGGAAGAAGGTGTCAATGGGAAGTTTATAAAGATTTGATTGTCTAGAAGATGATCAAACCGAAGATGATCAAACCGATTATGGTGAATCTAGTTTGAGAAATAAACAAATTTATTGAAGCAGATATAAATTTCACCAAAATCATGATAAAAGCATAGAAAAAAATAATATCACTCATTAAATGGTTTATATATATATATATATATATATATATATATATATATATATATTCTTAAACTTGTTGTATGTTTACGATTAAAAAGGGTATGAAAATGTCAAGAGGTTATGTTAATGTGTCACCTAAGCAATCATTGGGTGGTATCAATGCATGCCACTTTATTGAAAATGTTAGAGGTATGGGAAGAAGGTGTCAATGGGAAGTTTATAAAGACTTGATTGTCTAGAAGATGATCAAACCGATTATGGTGAATCTAGTTTGAGAAATAAACAAATTCATTGAAGCCGATACAAATTTCACCAAAATCATGATAAAAGCATGGAAAAAAATAATATCACTCATTAAATGGTTTGTATATAATTATTATTATTATTATATTCTTAAACTTGTTGTATGTTCACTTTTTTTACAACAAATTTTAAACAATGCATCATAGTTTGCAAAAGTGTGATTTGGATATTTATAACACATAACACATTATAGATAAGAATATAAGAGCTTTTTTTACAACAAATTTTAAACAATGCATCATAGTTTGCAAAAGTGTGATTTGGATATTTATAACACATAACACATTATAAATAAGAATATAAGAGATATGTCATTTATACTATTGAATATTTATGTTAAATTTTTCAACATAGAATATGAAAATGGAAACTTGAATCATATTCATAATTTTTCAAAAGAAAGGGACTTGTTAACTTTTCAAGAAGAAAATCATTTTGTGTGTTTTCTGTAACATCTTTGTAACATCTTTGGCATATGTAAATAATATGTTTTGATAATAAAACTCAATGGAATTTCATTTTGACTTTTAGATTAAGCATTATAACTCATTTTACATTCCTTTGAGTCATATTCCAATTAGTCTTATGTCATAGTTTCTTGAATCTTCTATCTACTCTACTATTTGCGAGTTGCAAATCTGTAATAGAAATAGTGTGAAAACAGGGAAAAACATCTAGTGTTATTGTGTTTTATCTTTAAGGGAATCGATAAAAGTGTTTAATGAGTATCATATTTTATAAGCACATTGTTTATGAGAAATGAGTCAATGGGCATTGTGCCACTCATTTTCATGTTGGTTTTTTCTTCTCAATAACACTTCATCTTCAAGAAAATTATTCACAAGCATTAGTCGTTATTGTATACAAATTATATTGGTAGAGTTCAACAATTGTCATTTAGTTGTTATCATTGTTTTGCTTCTAAGAGGTCAATATGTTCTCTTTGAGCAAGAACTTCAAAACCATGTGAAAAAGAAGTGACTTTCACTGCTGACACAAACGAGGATAGGATTGAACCAAGAACATGATGAAGAAATTGTATAACCAATAAAACGTTATTTATAAAAAAAAAGTAAATTAACAATGTGTGAAAAAACTCATTTCTTATTTTAAAGGAATAAATTATACCATATAAACCAGAGCCTTAAACCTCAAGCCAAACCTATCACATTTAGATTTTATAGTTTAACTACCAATCGAATTCCCCTACAACCATGCTAAGAATTTCATAACTTAAACATTGTAATAACTAACACATCAAACATTCAATTTCTTCTTTATTCTTTGTTTATATGTATATTCAACATAATTACCCTACAACCATGCTATAGATTTCATAACTTAAACATTGTAATAACTAACACATCAAAACATTCAATTTCTTCTTTTTTCTTTGTTTATATGTATATTCAACCATAATTATTTTCAAATGCAAAATATTTAAGGATTTTGCATGCATAAATAAAGCCCATTAATATTTTCTCTAAACAAAATGCTTAATAACTAACACATCAAAACATTCAATTTCTTCTTTTCTCTTTGTTTATATGTATATTCAACCATAATTATTTTCAAATGCAAAATATTTAAGGATTTTGCATGCATAAATAAAGCCCATTAATATTTTTTCTAAACAAAATGCATATTGAGAATATGGTAGAAGGTATAGTAAATAATAAAAATAAAATTTACTTTCATGTTTTCTAAAAATGGAAATAGAAAAGTTGATTTTAATTTATAAAATAAACATGATTAATTAAAGATAATTATAAGTTTTATTCCAATTGATTTGCAAATGTCAAAACATCATTGATTTAAGAAATTAAACTTAGACTTTCTCTCAACCAAGCACAACCATGAAATAAATTTAAGAAGCAAAATTTCGAAATATAATATGAGAGAAACATGAAATGAAATTAAGAAGCAAAATTTGGAAACAAACATGAAATGAAATTAAGAAGCAAAATTTTGAAAGGCAATATGAGACAAACTTCATGAAGAAGATGATGGACTTTATGATAATGCACAATTATTTCCATTAATGAAAATAGATGTCATTGTGTGCATCCTTGGCAATCAATCTCAAATGGTAATTTAATATTTTTAATTTTAATTTTTTTAATTTGGTAATTTTTTTTAGATTATAATATTTTGTCAAATTCATTATCTAATATTATGAGCAAATAGAATGATAAAATCAAATAAAAAAGAATAAAATTTAAGTATATGTTTTTAAAATATAAACTTAATACAATTCAAGTGATTGAATGTTTGAACTTTATGTAAGAGGTTATGGAATTGATTTTTAGATTGATCGCCTACTTTATACCGGATACCATCCTCAAAATGGAAAACAGTGCTTGGGAGTTCCCTCAAGCTTTATTTTTAAGGAAAAAATAAATATTAAGTTAATACATTGCAAAACATCATAATACTTTATAAAAAATTTGGCAAATTAATAGAAAGTCAAACCGATACCATCCTCAAAATGGAAAGCAGTGCTTGGGAGTTTTACTTCTAAAGAAAAAATAAATATTAAGTGAATACATTTTTGTGCAAAACATCATAATACTTTATAAATAAATTTGGCAAATTAATACAAAGTCAAACATTTTTTTCTATTAATGTAAAGTATAATCCTTRCTTGGAAGGACTAACAAAACATTGAAAAAAAAAAGAAAAAAATCATTAACTGAATTCAAACAYAATTGTGATTTTAAATTTATTCAAATAATTTTGATCTCTAAAATCTCAAATTYKATATACAAAAAGACKAAATWATTATATATAAGAAAATCATATTTTAAATTTATTCAAATAATTTTCATCTCTCACATCTCAAATTCCTATATACAAAAAGATCAAAAGAATTATATATAAGAAAATCATAATTTCATTAACATTTTGATTTTGGAAAATATTTAGAAAGATCAAAGAATGAACTTCAAACCACCTCCATTTAACATATAATCAGATATATAGCCTCAAGGGTTAGTTCAAGTGGTCTTGTGCCAGACGTGAGATCTCTTCCCCAGTGATTAGTTGGGGAGGTGATGGGTTTGACTCGCTTGATCCACTTGGGGTTAGGCCCCGTAATCTGGGCCAACAGTTTACCCCGTTTACCATCCATGAATCATGGAGAAGTTATACATACATAAAGTCTGCATTATTCAAATTGCCTACATCTAACTAAAACATTATACAAAGTTTACTAATATCCTTTGGAAAAATCTTCCAAATATATCTACTAAAGTAAATCCTATTGAAAACGACTAATATATTGATTGCTTTAAAAAACATATGCTAAAGAAAGGTGCAATGACTTGTTGCTTTGTCTAGTCTAGTGTTGTTGCATGTTGGTTCTTGATCTACAATGCCCATAAATTCTATCATCTATATCATTGTGTTCCCATCCTTGTTTTCTCCTTGTTCTGACATCATCTGATTAGAAACCATCAAAATGTGCATCTTTGTTCAAATTTTCTACTAGATTTTTGAGAATATTGCACTCAGCCTCAAGGATGGTCAATTGTTGCTTGACTTGCAAAAGAGTGTTCATAGTTTCTACTATTTGTGTCATACAATGTTGTTCATATTCATTGAATTTGGTGATGAAAGAAAGAATAGAGGATTTGCTTCCCTGTACCATTTCTTCATTAGACCTTAAAATTCTCCTTAGCTCAAGTAAATCGTGGTGATCCACAATGTGCAAATGAACTAATGAAAATAAAGTTGAGAAATGACTAGCTTACAAAATTAAACCGAAAAGAAAAGCAAGAAGATTAACTAGGATCCAAGTGAAGTTATCTTTGTTAACGGGCAGTGGGCCTCTGGAATGAGACCTATAGAAGAGATAAAGAAAATTTCAACACCACTTCCTAGAGTCTCAGGGGAAAGAAATCTTTACCAGAAAATGAAACTAAACAATAATAGCATAAGCACAAAGTGAAAGTGGGTCATACAAAGAGAGGAAATGAAACCAAAAATCTACTTGTGAGCCAAGGCTGAGGTCGAGAGAAGACCAAGTGAACAGCTAAAATTAGAGCCAGTTCTTTTAAACCTAAAACTTTAATTCTCAAAAATCCAATTTTGAGAATAGGACAACGATATCTAGGAAAATAGAGATACAAATGATCAATATTTGAGCTCTAAAAAGACTGAGCGGGATAAGAAACAACATAGATAAATACAGACCGAAGACCAACCCAAGGAGAGACATGCAAAGGAGCCTTACGTCCTCTCACCTAGCTGAAAACCAACAAATCATTATCCAACTTACCTTGGGGAATATCAAATCCATGGTTTCAGTATCTTCTACCATCGTAACCTTAGACATGTGTGAGGGGATGCTAAGTCTCGTCGTGTTTGTTTCTCTGTCTTGTCGATGAGCTTGCACATGAGGGACACATGTTATGTTATGATCGAGGTACTTGTCATTAAATTAACATGGGAGATTTTGGAATGAATTGGGTAGTTAGGAACCATTTACCCAAAACACCCTAATAAAAGCACTGTCATATTTAGTTTTATTTCCATATTAGCCATTAGTTGAAGGTCTTCAAAAAAGATAATGTACAAATTATTCTATAGACTACATGTCCAATTTGAAGAGCATATATGCATGCTTCGAATAATGAGACTATCATAATGAAATTATGTTATTAGTCCTTGTCGAAGGGGTGGAGGGACTATAGAAATCGATAATGATTTCATATTAATATGTCTTTTGACTATAAATTTTCACATCATCTCTATTGTTCGAACTATAGAACTAACAACATTATTTTTTATATAATAAAAATATATTATATGTCATCATCTCATTGGAGAATAGATTCTAAGTCTTATTGCCAGCTTCATATTCCCAATGTTTTAAATGTTTAGATATCTAAAGTTTTGAGCATCAACGCTCTTTTTAAATTTTTTTATTTTTATTGAAATGTTTACATACCGAAAGTTTTGAGCATCGACGCTCTTTTTTAATGTTTTTATTATTTCTATTTGTATTGAAATGTTTACATACCAAATTTTTTTAGCATTAACACTCTTTTTGAGGTACTTGAATAGGCCAACTTAAATGTTTACATAGAGTGAGGCCCTTAAAAAGGCCTGACAGCCTTAAATGTTTACTTAAATAGGCATGTCACAGTACATTCTTCCTCGAATTTTTCCATACAATGTTGCAGTGAATTTGGACAATATTGTTTTCCATCACCACTCACATAGCCATCATATGTTTCATACTTCTTCTACTCTTGGAATGTAATTTAGTCATCATTGAAGATACATATATTGTTTACTCATTCACTGGTTGCTTCTTGTTCATTGGTTCGTTGGTTCGTCGGTTGTTGATTGTCGTTGTTTGGTTCAACTTTGCAAGGTTGAGGTCTTGCACCTACAGTTGGACCTGTTGGTGCTTGTTGCTTGTTTTTGTTTGCTTCAGATTTTCAAGGTTGGGGTCCTGCACCCGTAGTTGGAGTTGTGTTTTCACTTTACAGGGTTCAAGTCCAACACCCACAATTGGACCTGCGATTCTGTTGTTCATCGTTGTCGAGTAAGTTTCGATACCATAGTTTCATTCATATTTGTTCTTTGTTTTTTATTGTTTGCAGTTTGCAAGTAAGAATGTTTAAGTATTTTCACTCGCATGGTCATCATATGTTTCAGATTTCTTCTATGCTTGGAATGAAATTTAGTCATCATTGAAGATACATATATTATTTATTGGTTCACTGGTTGTTTCTTGTTCATTGGTTCGTCAGTTGTTGCATGTTGTTGTTTGGTTCAACTTTGCAAGGTTGAGGTCTTGCACCTACAGTTGGACCTGTTGGTGCTTTCTCACTGGTTTGTTGCTTGTTGCTTGCTTTTGTTTGCTTCGACTTTGCAAGGTTGGGGTCCTGCACCGGAAGTTGGAGTTTTTTTTGCACTTTTCAGGGTTCAAGTCCTGCACCTGCAATTGGACCTGTGGTTATGTTGTTCATCATTAACGAGTAAGTTTCAAAACCATAGAGGTTGGCATATATTTTTCTCCTACTCTTAAATTTTCCTCTGATTTCTTCCTGAGGCTTTGCACCATGTGCATGCCAATGTCGTCTGCACAACTCCAGCTGTCATTTTTTCTAGCATTGCAAATCCCGGTCCTTTGTCATATGTGGCGAAGTAGAAATCTAGTGTCTGAATTGAATAAGCAATTCTTCAGCCTTCGCACCTTTCCCTCGATGATATTCCCAGCTTGCTTAGGAATGAGCACCTGCCTATTCTGTATGGGAATCGAACCCGAGTCTTTTGCATGAAAAATATGATGTCAAGCTTATTTCCTTCGTAGGATGTTCTTGTACAAGAAAACTGTGGGTAGGTGTAGAAGGGATAGGTATGGTACAATGGTGGCTAGGCTGCAACAAAATTGCACAAAATTGGAATATATTTCCCTCCTTCTCTTAAATTTTTCTCCAATTTTTTCTCCAAACTTTGAACCATACCTACATGCCTTTGCAAAATGTTCTTGTAGAAGAAAAGGATGTTGAGATGGTGCTAGCAAGAGTAGTCTTTCGTGGATTGCAAATTGCAACATTCAATCTCTATGTCACTCTGCGTGCAACATTGTTAAGATAATGAATGTTTTTTTCAAATCATTACACCATTTACATCTGAATGAAACCATTGTCATTCTAGGATACTTTAGTGTTGACATGCTACAAAATAGTGTCATAACAAAACAATTGGAAAATTACATGTGCAATTACAATGTCCACTTTCTTTTGGTTAAGATAAAACTTGTACAAAACGCACTTATTGACCATATATGGTGAAATGTGCCCATATCAAAATACAACCTCTTTATCTTATACACAGACTGCTCTGACCAAGATACAATTTGTCTTGTACTTGAATTATGAAATATACATCAAAGATTTTACAAAATTATGTTTCCATGTCTCAAAGCATATCTAGACACTTTGTTGCACAAAACCAAATCATTCAGCTACAACCATCCAACTTCTTAATATTTTCTGGCTTGTAATATATTTTGGCCAGGAAAAATTCTATATAACCACAACCATGGATCAAGAAAAACAAAGGTTCATGCTTCTAACTCTCTTTTATTCTATTCCTTTGATTCTCATTTACTGTATGTACATATTACTTATTTTCCGTTACATACCATCTTACATTCATGTTCATTGTATTTTGTGCGTTCCCACATCGAAACAAACAAAATAACTGGAGAAGACGAAGGACTCTTTACCACAAATGTAGAAGAGGAGATACAAAGGTGCATGCTTCTACTCTTATTTCATATTCCATTGTTTTGTATTCCATTTATTGTCTGTATATTTGTTCTACTTCTTTTCACCTAATTTATTGTTTGTATATTTGTTCTACTTCTTTTCACCTAATTTATTGTCTGTATATTTGTTCTACTTCTTTTCACCTAATTTATTGTATGTAGATACTACGTATCTTCCTACATAATAACTTATCTTCATGTCAACCGTATTCTATGTGCTGCTACATTGAAATAAATAGAACTGTATTTATTTTTTTACATGTCTTTCTACATACCAACTTACCTTCATGTCCATTGTATTTTCTGCATTGCAACATTGAAAGAAACACATTGGTTGGACAAGAGGATGAAATCTTATATGCCACAGCAGAGGAAGCTGAAGTACAATCTTCGAAAAGGTATACCAATTGTGATAGTAAATCAAACACACAAAATGAGTAGGTGGATAAAATATTGAACTAGAAAACGATGATTTGGAAACAATGGGTATTTGTTGAGACTTCCCTCTTCTGAAAATTTCCCTCCCCATTTCTATTTTCCCACTCTCTATTATCCCTTTTTTCCCTCTTATATACTTAACCGAATTCCCCTTTCTTTTTCCCCTCTACTTTCGCTTTCTAGTTGCTTTGCTTAGTCGTTTTTCCGAAAATGTCTAGGTGTGCGGGTTGGTGGACTCACGGGTTCACATTTATACTCATGCTTCTATATCATGATTCCGATTGATGGCTTCCTCATTCCATACTTAGCCACTTTTTTTATCACAGGTTCCCGGGATGGCAGGCTCAAAATTGCGCCTCTAGCTTCAGGGGTTCCGTGATATACAGATTGGTCGCCAGACTCCCCCATCATGCCATGTTCCTTGTTACACAATTTTGCAGTCAAAATTTCCAAGGCATACAATTTGACCGTCGAGTCCTCGTATTTCCTGAGTATCCCTTGACATCGTATTTCATATTCCATCTCCTTCGAGCCTGTATCTGGCATTCAGAACAATTATGGACAACATACAAGGCATATGCTTATTTAGTCCTTCTGATGTTCATGTACACATGCTTGCATCAGAAAAATGTGGATGAGTGACATCGACATGAGTAGTCAATCATCGCAAACATCAACAAAATGACAAGGCCAAAGGTAAAGATTCATCCATTGTGCTCTTGATATGTTCACCAAACAAATATCCCGAGATAATATTTATTCATCTATGCCATGATAAATATGTTGATGTCATCTGCAACACATACTTTGCAGTTCACAAGAAGTATTGACGAGCGCAAGTGAAACGCCCAACATAGTGCAAGTTCTGTAGACTAAGAGGTCTAGTTACAAAACTATGACATGCATACTTGATCCAAGTTGTGCGTCTAGTTGTACATTTATGCCAAAAAAAAAGAAAACAAAAAAATAATGCAGACTACCATTCGCATTACTTTTTATGTTCAAAAAATGTCACCAAGTATAAACTTATAACACCCAATATACTATCGATAGAAGGCTTGAACAGCCGTTGAACTGGACAATTGTTCGTCGGGGACATAATTGTCGTGTATAGCACCTACTTGGACAAGGAAAACAAAACTAGATGCATTGTGTGTGCTGGCATGACAGACAATGAAGACATGATGATAGTCACACTGACTATCCCTACACAAATTGTCCAAAAACATGCAGAAAAGATCTTTCCAGGTAATGGGATATCCATTACAAATTTTAATATATTACTGAAAACAGTATATGACCATGGTGATTGTGATCAGATTATATTGCTCAACAAAACAAGTATTGTCGAAAAAATTCTTGTGATTTGTTCAGAATATCGTTTCGTACCGGACACAACAATCAACCAACTTGCATAGAGCAACGACACTTACCCAATCGGAACCATTCATGCAATTGTCACACTCGCGAGAAAACTTGGCTCGCAACACATTCTCCATATAAAATATGGAGAGCCAAACAATGACAAGGCAATGGTATCGTTCTCCATATCCAGTTTTGTCCTTTACTTTCACATGTTCATATATCTTAGTTATGTTACACAACTATTGCATTGTTCCATGTTGCAGCTGCAATTGTTCGACACCTATTCAAATTTGTTTTCCTCAATGGAACAACAATTGCATAAAGGGAAATTTCCACTTATGCTCTTCAAAAATTTAACAAAGAAAAGAGATGTTAAAGAAAAGATCTTTCGCACAACCCAAGCAAAATTTGTAACAAAATTGCGAACAGACATAGTATAGGATCTCAAGAAACTAACTAGCTCGACAATTGTTGTGCGTATACATCTACAATTCCATCCACACTTTGCTCATAAAAATTTCCTTGACCAATTTTCTACAGCTTTTTTGTTGTACAGTTGTATATTATATTGTTCAATATATTAACTACTATGCTCACGTGCGCAAGTTGAGGGTTTTTTGGTTGCAGCGAATGCGTACTCGACCCCCTTCAAGCATGTATGTGCCAAATGCAACTCTCATGATTCTGCCTCTGCTTTCATAAATGATGGTACAATTGATTGTCTACGATGTAGTAAAAAATGCCCTTACATATATAGACATTGCCTCAAAGTTTCCATCCGAACCGTTAGCAACACAATTGTACATTGTACAATTAGACAACCTATGTTACAAGATGTGCTTCTTGGGTTAGCAAAATTGCCATATGAAGTATACCTACAGAAAAAGGCAAACAATGTCTACATGCTACGCGACTTTCAGATCCATATCAAATTTACATTAAATGAGAACAATGACATACTACATATCGCCTGAACCAAACAAAAAAAAAAACATATCAAGCGTTGGCAGGAAACGAAACAATCTCATGTGTATCTGTCCATGCTACCCAATGAGGATATGAATAGAGTTTTGCAGTGCCATGGAAAATTGAACTGGAAGCGCATAAGATTGTTCAGTCCGGGAATGAGAAGCATGAAGACAAAACTCATACAAAGTATCCAATTGTGAATATATCAGATCCATCCTTTGAACCGTCAAAATGGCTTGCTCCTCTGAATGGAACCATCGGGCATTTTCAATAATATTGAAAATTTGGCATTGTTCGAACTCCATTAAGTTAAATGCTGACACTCTTTTCCAGAACTGGTAATGTTAGAACATTGTGGGGTCAAAGTGATCTTGGTTCATAGTACTATCGGAAGCAAATGTTCATAGTGATCTTGCTTCATGGTAATATAGTAATCGGAAAATTTCTTGGTGCCCATTTGGGGATTTGGTTATAGATGGGATACAATGCCCAATCTTCGTTGGTTTTGTCCTATCTTGTGTTTGGCAGACTTTTGTTCATGTGCTTTCGTGCTGTAGTTCAAGGTTCTCATGGGCCCGGTTTATTGATTATGGATGGATGATACATTCA
>ML794211.1:92791-113247 GCA_009831015.1 Picea engelmannii | reverse complement strand
GTTGAAGTCCATCATCATGCTCTATTCCGTGTTACACATTTTGCAGTCAAAAGTTCAAAGACCTAAAATTTGACCATCGGGCGCTCACGTCTCCTGAGTATAACTTGTGACCTTGTTTTGAAGCTCAGCCGACTACTTACCATACTTGGCCATTTCTTGGAATCTCTTTCGCGGGTTCGCGGGTTCACGAAATGTCCAATCCTTAATCGCTCTTCTCCACCCCTGCCACATTCGCACTTGTTTCTAGATATGCAATTATTAAACTTTAATGCTAATAGCTCATCCTACAGGAACCGTTAAGATAGTCATTAATGTCCGAAAGGATGGAGGAGATCTGTCATTAATACGAATTAAACCAAGATTTGCGGAGGGTTGTATTATCCCTTCTGAGTGTTCATTTCAAGCATCATGGAATCTCTTTCGTGCGTTGTCTGGTTGGCGGCTTCACGAAATCTCCAATCCTTAATCGCTCTTCATCGTCACAGCCACCTTCGCACTTTTTTCTAAGTATGCAATTAGTAAGCTTTAATGGTAACAACTCATTATGCAGGGACCATAGAAATTGTCATTGATCAGCGAAAGGCTCGAGGAGATCTCCCATTGATATGCATTAAACCAATATTTGTGGAGGGTTATATTATCCCTTCCGAATGTTCATTTCAAACATCATCTAGAGCAAACGAACATTCTCGTTAACTTATGGTAGCAGTTCGACAACAGTTCTGTCCAGATACAGTAAACACCTTCAGGCATGATGACCAGAATTCGAGTGGTCCAAGGCATATTCTTGCTACTCGTCTCCTTCCACCCAGAAGCAAAGAAGCAGATGGTCCCTTGGTGCGCCAAGAGATATATTTCAAGCCAAAGAATTTCAAGGCAACCCACCTTGTTCAGACAACCCGCCCCCCTGCGTTGATGGTCAGCGCAGAGTTTGATGTGGTCGATTTCGAGCCGGAATAAGATCATATGATGGATGATGGCAAGGCAGACGTTGTTCCCACTCCTACGCCCAAATTGAAATCCACCATAAAGAGGGGAATTTATCGGCTCGACGATGGCAGCCCTGACAAAACCAAAGGAAGGGGTTTCAAAAAAGAAACTGACGTTGAACGCAATAGTCGCTTTGTCGCTCGAGATTTTGAATCTCTAAGCTCGAATGGAGGTCCTCACCCTTAGATATGTATCCTTTCCTTTCATTTTTAGGGTTTGGATTTGTCCCTGGTGCAGCCTGTGTCTCTGAAGTCTTTGACTATAAGGAAATGGTTTCTTGGTGCACCCAGAGATATATTTCAAGCCAAATAATTATTCAATTGCAGGACCACTCTCTTGTTCTATGGATATACAGTTACCATCTTAGGGGGTGAGGACTAGAACTCCCAGTGGTGCAAGGCATATTCCTACTACTCATTCCCTTCCACCCAGAACATAGTAATTTGGACCTCTGGAATTACTCGTGCATCCTGTGTCCCTGAAGTCTTTGCATGTAAGGAGGGGGTCTCTTGGTCCCCTTCCGCCCAAAACAAAGTAATTTGGACCTCTCAAATTTCTCGTGCAGGCTATGTCCTTGAAGTCTTTGAATGTAAGGAGGTTGTCTCTTGGTGTGTCCTCACTTTCATTTTTGGGCTCTTATGCTTTCCCTACAATGTTTTTTTCTCTTCTTCCTCATGGAAATCATGTGAGAACTATCAATTTTACCACGAGGAGGGTTCTTATATCCTCCTGAGTTTGAATAATTATGGGTTGCTTTCTTATTGGGGTGGGTTGTTGGAGCAATGTTGTGGGATGTCGTACTCTTGGCAGTGGTGGTTGGGGATTGGAAAATCTTCACACTGGGGCCTTTTCCCTGTTCTTTGTACAATTCAGTGGTGCTTTGCAATGTCTCTAGGTCGTCAGCGTCAGGAGTAGGAGTGTTGTTGAGATGTTTCAAGGAAAAGAATTATTCCACTGCGGAACCACTCTCTTGTTTCTTTGTCACCTCAGGTCTTTCGCAAGGTATTGAGATTGTGGTAGCCAACATTGACCTTCCGAGGAGAAGACTACAAGGAGTTCCTAAAAAAGCATGATAATCAGTTTTGTATGCATGTTCAAGAGCTTGTCGATGGCTCCTACATGTTGTCACACTAGATGAACAACACAAAATTGTATGCATGTTTTTTTTTTGTAACTCATGTACCTGTATTTATGACAAATATGTTCAATGCTTCAGTGTAAAGAAATCAGTCCAATGTCTATGGATAAATATATATTGCCCACTATTTTTTTTATAGATTTACTATTAAAAAAATTGCCTTGGATTCTTGGTTGGTGCTTCTTTGTTGGATTTAACACCTCTTCTCGTTTGCATGATTCGATAGTCTCATAATTCTTAAATATTGTATTGACTCAAGTAATTTGATCTAATATGGAGCATTGAACAATTATATGACAATGCATTGTCTCGATCACATGAGGCTTCTATGGAAACATAAATGAATTTCAGACAGTTTCAAACCAACATTCAATTCTATTTGTAATGTAGATAGAACATAGCAACACTAATTCACGATGCGAGAGTTGGGGCCCTGCCCAAGAAGATTCGTTTTCATCTCAACCTTGTTGAGCAAATGATCTCTTATTTCGCTTTCGCTTCCTTGATTCCTTTACTCCAAAAGGAAACATTTTATTAGTTGTCCACCCTTGGCCTCTATTTAAGCACTTTTACTTTATTAATGAAATTACAAAATTTCTTCTTCGCAAATATTTTGAAAAAAAAATGTTATATTGTAGTGAAGTCAAATGGGGCTATGAAATCAACCACAATATTAAAATTCAAGTTCGTCATTGTTATACTTACAGTCAAGTTGATAGTACAGTAAGTTTATTTCTAGATATGCAATTATTAAGATTTAATGCTAACAACTCATCATGCAGGAAGTTTAATACTTAAAATAATATTTCAAGGCATTAAAAAATGTATCAAGAACACAATTACTATCACAAGTTGCAATAAAAACAAATATTTAACAAAGCATTTGTTCACACCCTTTTTAATGGTACGAGGACAATAGAAAACAAGTAAGTGGATAAAATATTGGACTAGAAAATGATGATTTTGCAACAATGGGGTTTGTTTGACACCAATTCCCGCTTACAGAAATTTCCCTCCATTTTTCTATTTTCCCACTCTCTTTTATCTCCTTCTTTTCCCTCTTTTATACTTAACCAAATTCCCCTTTCTTTTTCCCCTCTACTTTCTCTTTTTGGTTACTTAGCCGTTTTTTCCAAAAATGTCTAACTACGCAGGTTGGCGGACTCACAGGTTCACATTTGCACTCGTGCTTTTATATCACGATTATGACCGACTGCTTCCCCATTCCATACCTAGCCACTTTTTCGATCGCAGATTCCCAGGCAGGCGGGCTCTAGATTTCACTTCCATTGGTCTGTGACCTACAAACAGCACCCAGACTTCCATGATATACAAATTGACTTCTAGACTCCCACATCATCCCCTCTTCCTTGTTACACATTTTGCACTCAAAAGTTTCGAGACATACAATTTGACCGGCGGGCCCTCACCTCTCCTGAGTATCCCTTGTAACCCTATTTTGAAGCCCGTCCAACCACTTTTCATACTTATCCATTCCTTAATTGCTCTTCCCCATCCCTGCCACCTTCGCACTTGTTTATAAATATGCAATTAGTAAGCTTTAATGCTAACAGCTCATCATGTAGGAACCGTAAAGATTGTCATTAATGAGCAAAAGGCTTGAGGAGATCTCCCATTAATACGCGTTAAACCAAGATTTGTGGAGGGTTATATTATCCCTTGCGAGTGTTCATTTCAAACATCATGGGATGTCTTCCACAGGTCGTCGGGTTGGCGGGTCCACGAAACCTCCAATCCTTAATTGCTCTTCATCGTACCCGCAACCTTTGCACTTATAAGTATGGAATTACTAAGCTTTAATGCTAATAGATCATCATGCAGCAACCGTAGAGATTGTCATTAATGAGCAAAAGGCTCGAGGAGATCTCCCATTCACACGCATTGGACCAAGATTTGTGGAGGGTTATATTGTCCCCTCCAACTATTCATTTCAAGAATCGTCTGGAACAAACGAACGTTCTCGTCAAATTATGGAACCAACTCGACAACAGTTCTGTGGAGATACAGTGAACATCTTCGGGCGTGAGGACCAGAACTTCCAGTGTTCCAGGGCATACTCTTACTACTCATCTCCTTCCACCCAGAATGAAGTAATTTGGACCTCTGGAATTGCTTGTGCAAGTTGTGTCCCTAAAGTTTTTTGCTATAAGGAGGTGGTCTCTGGGTGCGTTGAGAGATATATTTCAGGCCAAAGAATTATTCCACTACGGGACCACTCTCTTGTTTCTTTGTCACCTCAGGTCTTACGTAAGATGTTAGGATTTTCATAGCCAACATTGACCTTCAAAGGATAAGACTGCAAGCAATTCCTAAAAAAACATGATAACGGGTTGGACCTCTTTCCTGAGTTCCTGAAAGGCCCGATGGCAGTTCCTGAAGATATCACAAGCTTGCAGGTTAGTTCATTTAGAAATCCATTCCAGAAAATTGCATGGTTTTTTACAAGAATAACGGGACAGGAATCCACAGCAAGTATTCCCTGCATGATTCTTTATATTTTGTATTTCACAGTCGAGGAACAAGCCATTTTTTATTGGGGGAAGCTAATTTCGATTGAAATATGTTCCCAATTGTCACGATTCAAAGAGGAGAAGAAATTTAATATGTCATCCTACTTGGTTTTCACGATAGCGCATTGTTGTCCATTTCCAAAACTGTCTGTGTCAATTAAGGTAAACTGTGAAATTGACCCAGTAACCTTTCGGTACCAAGCCTTGTGGAGGCACAAGGCCTCCCATTGTTTTTATGAGGTTTTTAATGACTTTGTCTCAGTTTTAAAAGATTTATTGTTAGGAAAGGATGCTCCCCGCATGTTTGACCACGCAACCAAGTTTTTGTATAGGGAGGGGACACTTGAACAAATGGAGAATTACGGTGTGATAATGATTTTTGGCTCCAAGGAAAATCCTGCTTTCCTTCCATGTCACATTATAGACAAAATGTTTGTTACATAAATAGCAAGGCAATACAACTATTGGTTGCATTTATTCCATGAGAAGAGAAAAAAGTAGTGTGTTCCTCTGCCTTGGAAAGTCGAGGACTTCGTGTTCAGGAATGTCAACAAAATTGACGAATTCCCAGGCTGTTTCAACAGCTTGAACCTAATATATTTGAAAGGCTAAGAGGGTTTGACCCTAATGGGATTTTTTTAGAACATTTACTAGCAGTTGGCTTCAGCAATTATTTTATCCAGACAGGCCTGAATGAATACAGAGACAATGACAAAAACACTCCAGCTTCTAACGCTAGAGACCTAGAGACATTACAAAGCACCACTGAATTGTACAAACAACAGGGAAAATCCCCCAGTGAGAAGAGTGTTCAATCCCCAGATACCACTCCCAAGAGTACGACATCCCGAAGCATCGCTCCAAAGGCCCACCCTAGTAAGAAAGAAACCCAGAATTCTTCAAACGGAGGAGGAGATAAGAACCCTCCTCACGGTAAAATTGATAGTTCTCACAAGATTCTCATGAGGAAGAAGAAAAAAAACATTGTAGGGCAAGCAGAAGAGCCCGAAATTGAAAGTGAAGACATGGAACTTGAGACTAATATAGATAGCATATTCTGCAACGTTGATCAGCTCGGGGACACGATCCACCATAGTCCCCTAATGGAAATAGCTGAGACCAAAATTTTTGGCAAAGATGAATCCTTCGTATTCCAGAGCATTGTTTTTTATAGCGAGTCTAAAAATTTAATTATTGAAAAGAGAGATGTAAAAAATAAGAAAGGGAAATCTCGTTTAGAGATTAACCTTAGGAACATGCGGTCGTCCCAAATATCTCGACTTCACCAAGCAACTGGAGATGCTCTTGATGATTCCATTGGAGGCATTGAGGTCGAGAATGCTAGACTGAAGGACCGACTCAAGGAATTGGAGGAAGCTTTGATTCCTATCCCATTGCTTGCCAATCCTTTAGCAATAACCATGCCTACCACCCCTGTAGCCAAGTTAAAAGGATCCTCCAGCCTCCTCGCATCATGTAGACGTTATGTGGAGAAAAATATCAAGAAAATAATGGAGCTAATTACTCAGGCCTGGGAAACATCACAAAGTATGGCTTCCCTTGGAATGAGGGCACATGCTTTGCACAAACATTTGCAGGCAGATTTAAAAAATGAAGAACGTTTCTATATAGAGACGGTCATCCCTTTTGGCGTCCATGTCAACAACATGATAGATATGAGAAGAAGACAAGAAGATCTCCCCTCCCCAAACCGAAACATTCAATTAAATTCATGCTGGAAAGATAAAGTGAAGAACCTGCATCTCATTGTCCAATCATGTGAACAAGCCATATCAAAGAAAGAAGAATTATTCAAAAAGTTGACCGAAATAGACTTAGTTGGAAGTACCAACGAGGTCCAAGACCCCAACTTAATCGTCAACTCCTTTCCTTTAACCAAGAAAGCCTTCGATGAACAAGTTGATATTTTTAAGGGGTTGTCTTTAGAAAAGTTTTACATCATCTTTGAATATGGTTAAGAAGACGTGGACAACTGGCTAGTGGACTATTCGGTACAAAATGAAGAAATTGACTAGGCTCTGCGTAATCTTTCTATCGATCTAAAGGAATTAGAAAAGGATCTTTTCAACATAAAAATCTGGGATGAGATCAACGTGGCCCCCATTAGAGGCTACATTGAAGAATGGCTCCAAAGGGAAATCGACAAGCTCACCGATGAAAGGCAACGGGTAGTTGGCACGAATCCAGTAGTCGTCGACGAAAACAATAAAAACGCATCAGCAAGCAAATAGAAAAGGGGGATATATATACCATCAATGTAATTCTATACTAATCACATCTATCTTTGTTTATCAATCCAGTTATTCCAACTCTTTAAATAGAAATGTCTAACTAAAGACTGATAACTTCCAATTTCTTCTTTTCAGGTCTTGCTCTCTACTGTCGCCCACTTCTTCTTTCTACAATCCAATTTCTTGTGCTTATTTATTTTATGGTCTGCGGGAGCCCCAATCCCAGTCTATATGACAAACACATTTAAATTTCCACGAATATGTAACAGGCAATATTATTTTTTGATATATTTCAAAGAAAACTATTTTTTTCGAAATGAAAAATTAGTTCTCTTTATGCATATCGGTCATATTCTTTTTTTTTTATGTGCTCACAAATTTTTATCTTCAACTATGTTGAATGTCAAGAGATTGTGTTTATTTAAATTGAATGTTTAATGTGTGTGATTCCTGGTCCTATTTTCCAGGAACCTTTATTTCAAAAAACAAAAACCAAAAAAAAAAAACATTTTCTATCATTTTATATTGCTTCAAATCATTACGACGGATATTCTCTAAGTCCCACATTTGAACTATACACGCCACAGGAAAAAATTATAGAGGAGTACCACATTTATAAGAACACAGTAGGATTCAAAAAATATATATATTTGTTTCTTTTCCACCGCATATAACTCTATTTAAAGAAGTGACTATGAAAATTGTACTTAACTCTAAGCAGTTGTAAGTATACATAAATCATTATGAATGAATTTCATAAATACATTGAAGAGATAAAACATGCAAGGTAGGAACTGAAATTTCGAACATGGCAAGTCAGACTCTGTCTGGTGTACTACTGGTAAAAATAAAAGCAAAACATAGTATAATTAGAATGAAAATAATTTCAAAAACTAAATGGTTTCAATTCCAGAATTTCTCTAGGAGCCACGTGTCATTTTCTGCATTGATACCACCTCTACTTCATGTTGATTGCCATGTGTCCATTGCAATTTCCATTTTCCTCCACTACTTATTCCCCGATCCCTGTGCATTTATTCCCATTCCAACCTGACAGGGACTACGCTGCCATGCAACACTTGTTCTATATAACATTGACACAAAATTATGATATTCTATATAACATCGACACAAAAGTAATAACATAGACAAAATTTCTTAGAACATAGACTAATAATGATGACATATGTTATTATTTATTTTCATGTTTTCCCCTCACCATGTTCTTTCTGTAATATGTAATATATGCATTAAGATATATGCAAATGTGATGAAGCAAGTGGTATTAAGGTAAAGAATAAGTGTAAAAGTAAACATGTATATATATACAACATGAACCATATTAATCCTTTTATGAGAATAAATTTGCATGATGTGAAAGCAATGTATTATGTCGACATTAGTGGCCAATTAGTTTAGAAGCATTGATGTGGTCGTGGACATTAGTGACCAATTAGTTTAGGAGAATTGATGTGGTCTGTATGACTTTTTCATGTGATTTTTTCCAAGAAGCAACATTAGATTTGGTTGCTTATGTTGTATATCACATTCACCTTCTTTGCAATCTCAAGGGGCACCATAAGCTAACCAAATTGCATATATTCACATGCTCGCATTTTTGTAGACCTTTTAAAATGTGTTTCACTAAAAAAATTAGGTACTTGTGGGAATAGCTAGTGCCAACATTATCCCTTTTCAGATTCCTTGAACACTACATCTATAAGTTCAAATATCTTCCAAACACTTCATTGTCATTATAGGCCTCATTGTTTCCAACCTTAACACACACGTTTTACATTCCATAGAAATGCAATGATCAATGAACTTCCTAAACTCCTCAACCACCCACTTCTATTTATGTTCATCTATGAGATTCTAGTTTTCTTGGCCACCATCCCCTTTCCTAACATGTGTGATGTTGTAGTTGTCTCCAAATTATCGCCATTGGGGAATACCATTGTATCTACTTTAGGCGTTGTTGGTGGCATGTTAGGCAGAACAACAATGGCCTTGCCTTTAATGTACAGATATGTCTTCATAACATGCTTTCATATATAGTGCATTGGGCTAGCTCAAATGGTTGAGTCATTTGAGCTTAATGAAAAAGGTCTTGGGGTCGATCCGTTAGGCCAGTTGCCTCTATTGTATGCCTCACTCAATGTCCCTATAGGGTTAGGTTCCATAATAATGGTCAATGTGTTTGTACTAGGCATCATCTACGGAATGTAAGGAAGTGCTTAGGGGCTTCCCCATGAGGTTTTACTTGGAAAATAAATGTTTGCATATATTTCCTCTCAATGCATCCGGACATTCGCAATATGCCATTTTCAGTTTTGGATTCCACGTAATGTAGAATACATATGATTGTCTAGTTTGTGACTTAATATGCACAACATCGAGGTCAATAATGTCATAAAGGCCATCGATGTTTAGGATATTCATTGCRCTCTCCCATTTAGTATTTTGTATGTGATTTGTCACATTTTTTTTAGCAAAGTTGTTTTCTTCACCAACACATAAAATCGATAGCAAGAGTGTACTTATAATGTAAGTTTCCCAATAAGCTAATCCATTTTTTGTAAAGAGGCGATACAAACCTCCATTAACATTGRCATTACCTTAATAGTTATTTTATTTGTTTAATGATTKTTATAACACCAACACAAACCAAGTGATAATGCCAATACAATCAACTCAMCTCCYTATGAAACTATTGYTTGATGTGATTATGGCAGGACTTAATGATAACAATATGTGTTTCTAGTTTGAATGTTGAAAGTTCATGGATTCTTCGACCCACATACCCACAATGTTTTGAATGTAAACCAAAGTAATCGATATTGGTATATATTARCATTGACAAAATATCTTTAATAAGGTTACTTAGTTCGTGGTGACTCCCATTGATCTTTGAAATATTATACGAAATTTGTTTCCCCATAGAAGCCACGATAGAACATGATGAATTTGTTCACAATATCCTCAAGTGATAAGGACAAATGCATCATAGTCCCCAACAACTTGTTGGAGAAATTTCTATTTTCGGCACACTAGTTCAGTGGGAGTTAACTGACTAGTTCTATTTTAGACTTTCTAATTTTAGACCATCACTATTATGCATGCATTCCTAAGATAGGATGTCATTGCCTATATGAGTGCATATCACCCACTCATTGAATAGATCATAATATACATTGATTCTCATTCTTCATATTGTATCTCTCTTCCTTTTCTTGATAGGCTTTGTTTGTGTATGCTTTAGTTAGGTCTCCTGTGCAGGTTTCCAAGAAACATTGACATGGTATCAGAGCCGAGCTTCTTGGAGCAACCTAGACAAGCCAAAGAAGAGCGAAACATGATTTAATTATTGATTAAACCTAGTTGTCACCATCATCACATCCTATCCATGTAGAAAGGTGTGAAAATTGGAATCGTCGCAGTCTCTCCATTGTTGGGGTGCAATGGTCACACTCACACTTAAGAAAAAAAAACCAGGAATCGTCGCAGCCTATACACAACCAATGTGCAACATCGTCACACTATACTCTTCACCAGGGTACGACGATTTAGTTTTTCACAATTGTCGCACTTTATCCTTCTCTGGGATGCGACGATTCAACATAGTCGCACTATATCTTTCTTTAGGGTGCGACGATTCAGTTTTTCACAATCGTCGCACTTTATCCTTCTCTAGGATGCGACGATTCAACATAGTCGCACTATATATTTCTTTAGGGTGCAACGATTCAGTCTGCCCTCTAGAAAATTGGTTTTCTACAGTAAAATAACCATATCTCAAGATCCATGATTTGGGTCGGGTTGAAATTTTGACCAGAGATGTATAACATAGGGATGCTCATGCTGACCAAAAATCTCCAAAACCCTCATCATATTTTAGGATATATAGTTGTTTTATCATATCAATAGTTGTTATAGAACCGTCTGTCATATCTCGGAATCCATGATCTAGGTTTCAAGATCTTTTCAGAATCAATAGCAGGGATGAAGATGATGCAACTTCTTCAATCAAGTCTGGTGATAATACTCACACCATACAACTATTTTGAATGGAATATGAAGGCCGCATTCCAACTCAAAATAAAAGGATTGTATAATTTGACTATGGCGACAGAAACATAACCCACATCCGCACTTGAGAAGACCAGATGGGTGAACCGTAAGGATGAGGCTACATGACTACTTCTTGAGTTAATATCCACTGATTTATGGTTTCATGTTGCCACATGCAAGACTCCAAACGATATTTGGACCACCTTGGAATGACTCTTTGAAAAACAGGATGAGATGCGAGGTCATGTGCTTGAGGTAGAGTTGAATACCTTAGACCCTAAAAGTTTTGATAATATACAGGATTTATTTACTAAGTTTAAGTATTTGATATTGAGCTTGGGTGAATGTGGTATTGACAATTCTACACAAGCGAAATAACTTATTCTAACAATATTGGCCAAGCTAGGACCAGAATATGCTGTATATGTGTCCAATTTCCATTCTGGCAGATGTCTTTTGGGAGAAAATTGGAAAATTCCTACGATGGCTCATTTCATTGAGTCTCTCACACAAGAGCAAATAAAACTCATACAGATGGGCCTCATGAAAGATCCCAAAGCATATGCACTCACCATGCATGATGGAAAAGGGTCATCCATTCATAAATCAAAGCATAAACGAAAGGAGATATTGCATCCAGAGTCAAAGAATGACGGATATTCCAAACCCTTCAAGGATTCTTTAGGTTCCAAAGATTCTTCAAATTACAAAGGAAAGAAGAAGAAAGGAAAGCAGTGCACATATTGCAATAAAATGAATCATGAAGAAGAAGATCAGTCTTATGACATAGGTACTTCAGAAGAATAACCTTGGAGACTTCATTCCTGAAGGAGCCAAGAAGAAGAATAAAGAATACCATGTGCCTAAGAAAGGTAATCATCATGCTCTGGTTGCAATTAATTTCTCATCCAATTCATGGATTATAGATTCTGGCACATCACATCATATGGCAGCTAAAGAAGAAGTTTTTACTTTTTTGAGTTCATGCTCTGGACCTCCTATTCTCATGGGGGATGATACTCCAATATCAATTACAAGAGAGGGGAGAGTGGAACTCCCTAATGGAATTTTTGAGAATGTTTTACATGTTCCAAAGATTTCTATAAATCTTCCCTCAATTTATCAGATCACTCAAACAGGTAAAAGGGTTGAATTTATAGCAGATTCAGTTACTGTACTTGACATGCATGGCAGTTCCATTATTGCAGTTGGTGAGGTAGATCACAAATCATGGTTGTATAAGTTCACTAAGTTTACTGACTATGACTCCTCTTTGCTACTTACACATGCTAATGATAGTAGTAGAGTATGGCATGAGAGATTTGGTCATTTAAACTTTAGGTACATGCAAGGACTTTCCAAGACAGTAATGGTCAAAGGCTTGACAGACATTCACTTTTCTGAAAGGGTTTGTGAAGGATGCATTCTTAGCAAGCATTCTGAAGAGAAGTTTGAAAAGGGGAAGGCAACGAGAGACTCCTCTTCCTTGGAGCTTGTTCACAGTCATCTCATGGGTCCATTTCCACATCCATCCATCAACAAAGCAAGGTATGTTCTTACATTTATTGATGATTACTCACTATACTTGGGGATTATTTTCTCAGATAAAAGTCTGAAGTTTTTTAGCATCTCAAAGACTTCAAAGATCTAGTAGAGACACAAACTGGGAAGAAAATCAAGATCCTCGGTACAGACAATGGGGGGAATATATCAATAAATATGTTCAGAATCTTTGTCGTGAAGATGGTATCCAGTTGCAACACACAGTTCCATACACTCCACGGCAGAATGGAGTTGTTGAAAGGAAGAATGGGTCTCTCAAGGAGATGACCAGTTGCATGTTGCATGCAAGATCACTTCCTTCCAAGATTTGGGCTGAGGCACTTAACTGTGTTGCTTACATACAGAACACAGCACCTCACAGATCTGTTGAGGATAGGAAACCTTTTGAGGCTTGGACATGTGACAAAACAAATGTCACACACTTCCACATCTTTGGATCTAGAGCATGGGCCCATATTCCTTCTGAAAATAGGAGAGCCTTAGATCCACAGAGCACACCTTGCATATTTGTGGGATATCCAGATGATGTGAAGGGGTATAGATTGATTCATCCCTCTACAGACTAGATCATCATTGAACACAGTGTTTAGTTTGAGGAGAGTCCTTTGCATGCACCTCTAGTGCAACATGCAGAGACTCGTGTGCTTCCATCAGTTCTAGACATCATAGATGATGATTCCACACAGTCAGATGCTACATACTCAGACACAGATTCAAGGGATTTTGTACATGAAGATGAGCAGGTAGTATAGCCAAATAAGGAGCCAACGTTGGAGCTTCAGCAAATGCCCAAGTGGGCACAACCCACACTTCATATAGCAAGAAACAATGCAGGGGATCCATTGGATTCGAGGAGGACTTGATCTCATCATGTGGAACCTTCTCATGTACTTTCATCTTATGAACCAACGATTCCCTTGCATTGCTAGATGGTTCAATCTTCTGATCCACATACCTATAGTGAGGATATCGACAATCTATTATGGGAAGCAACCATGCAGGAGGAGCATGACTCTCTCCTAGAGAATCAGACTTGGGATATGGTTCCACTTCCACCAGGGAGGAAACTTGTTAGATGCAAATGGGTCTATAGTACCAAGAGAACAACAAATGGTCAGGTGAGTAGGTACAAGGCCATATTAGTTGCGAAAGGATTTTAGCAGATTCATGGGATAGATTATGATGAGACCTTTACTCCTGTAGCAAAGATGGACTCAATTCGCTTGTCTCTATCCATTGTAGCAGCCAAAGGATGGGAAGTTCAGCAGATGGATGTGAAGAATGTTTTTCTTCATGGTGACCTTTCAGAGGAGATCTACATGGAGCAGTCGCAGGGGTTCATTCAAAACTCATCTTTAGTATGCAGACTGAAGAAGTCTCGCTATGGCCTCAAGCAGGCACCTAGAGCATGGTATTCAAAGATGGATTCTTACTTGCTTTCACATGACTTTGTTGGATGTAAATCTGATTCCAATGTTTACATGTTGAGGACTACTAACTTTGTGATGATTTTAGTACTCTATGTTGACGATCTTTTGATCACTGGTAGCTCTACTTCAACCATTGCTTTGGTTAAAGATATCATGCATGACAAGTTCTCTATGATGGACATGGGTCCACTACACTTTTTTCTTGGTCTTGAGATTAGTCAAGATGCTTCTATCATCAAACTTTCTCAGGCTAAGTATGGCATGGTTCTTCTGGATAGATTCCACATGATAGACTATAAGTCTGCACCTACACCCTTCCTATCTGGGATCAAACTTGAGGATGGCGGGGATACACCATTAATGGATAACACTTTGTATCGACTGTTGGTGGGGAGTCTTTTGTAGCTCACCCACACCCGTCCAGATATCTCATATGCAGTAGGAGCAGTTTCTAGATACATGAAGGAACCCCATGATCTACACTGGAAGGCTTCCAAGCACATCCTCAGATATTTTCAGGACACCATGAGTTATGGGATTCACTATGTAGTTGGTTTTGCATTAGATCTCATAAGCTTCACATATTCATATTGGGCAGGTGATAGCACAGATCGCAAGTCCATGTCCGGGTACACTCTCAATTTGGGTTCAGGACCAATTTGTTGGTCAAGTAAGAAGCAATCAACCATTGCTTTATCTTTTGCAGAGGCTGAGTATAGAGGAGTAGTCAACTGTGTCATTCAAACACTTTGGCTTCAACACTACCTTACTGAGCTTGGTATCCAGTTTCACTGTCCGACTATCATATTGTGTGACAATTAGAGTACACTAAGATTTTGCAAAGATCCAGTATAGCGACAGTGAACCAAACACATTGAGGTCCACATGAATTTCATCAGAGATTTAGTACATGACAGGATCATTGATTTGCAGTTATGTCATTCCTCTGAACAAATTGTTGACATATTCACCAAGATCTTCATTGAGCAAAAGTTTCAGACTTTGTGGGATCGTCTTGTAGTGAAGAACATAGTTGCCTAGCAACAACTCCCATTTTCTTCTTTTGATGCATTGTCTTTTGAGGGGGGGTTTGTTCCCACATGGTTTTACCTCCTTCCTCATTTTTATTCAATGTTCATTAGTTGCATTGTAAATGAGTACCTAATATGACCTATTAGTCGGGACTCATTTTTTACTCCATAGTGATGTTCAGGGGGGTGTTGGAGAAATTTCTATTTTCGAAACACTAGTTCAGTGGGAGTTAACTGACTAGTTCTATTTTAGACTTTCTAATTTTAGACCATCATTATTATGCATGCATTCCTAAGATAGGATGTCATTGCCTATATGAGTGAATATCACTCACTCATTGAACAGATCATAATATACATTGATTCTCATTCTTCATATTGTATCTTTCTTCATTTTCTTCATAAGTTTTGTTTGTGTATGCTTTAGCTAGGTCTCCTATGTAGGTTTCCATGAAACACTGACACAACTTGAACATATCTTAATGCTTTTTTATTTTTGTGAACATACTTGACAAGTTTCTTTGATGACATTGACATATGTGGCAAATACGGAGAATTATTAGATAGTTGAAAATGTCACTGGGGATGAATGAGTGATTAAATCATTTGTTGAAATAACATTGAGAATATAGACACAACAAAATATAAGAATAATAAACAAACTGAATTGAATGGACCTATATTTACATGATCTATGTGTGTGTTGGTTGTGGAGCATGATTATCTTCTTGATTCATAGGTGTTGTTTTCAACCATGTTTGGACCCCATTTATTGATAGGAGGGCTTTCCCCCCCACATCTCTCACCAGGCAGGTCCTGGGGGGGTGGTGAGAAATTTTGGAGCCCCTCCCCGGTGGGGGTTCGGGGGAAACGCCCCCGAATTTTTTTGGGAAAATTGCCTTGTAAAATATTGTAATTTCGTAGTCAATATGGACCGCTCATTATAAGGTCGCAAATCTAATGGTAGAAGTTATGTTAGGGTTTTTTTCTAGAAGTAAACCCTCTTTTATGAGGGAATTATATTGCAACTGTGTATGTGAGTGAATATTGTTGTATTCTAAGAGAGGAGATTGTGAGAGAAAGAAGAGGAAATTACAACGGGTATGTTGTAGGTTGTATCCCTTCATTTGTTGGATAATAATAAAGTAAGGACCTAGCAATTTATCTCGTGAACGTAGCCCACTGGATGAACCATGTATAGTTGCGTATCTATTGTATTGTGTATATTTTGTGTTTTATTTCCGCATCTTTTTTTATTTTATTGCACTGCGATCCTATTTTTCTAACAACTGGTATCAGAGCAAAAGGTAACTCGCAAGAAAAGAGGGTTCCTGATTCGAGTGGGAGCAATGGAGGAAGATGGAAAGTCTAGGGTCAAGAAATTTAATGGCCAAAACTACCATTTATGGAAGATGCAAATGGAAGATTATTTATATTAGAAGGATCTTTACCTACCATTGGGCAGAAAAGCAAAGCAGTCGACAAGTATGAAGGATGAAGAATAGAAGGTTCTTGACATAAGGGCGCTGGGAATGATATGGTTGTGCCTGGCAGTGTCGATGGCTTTTAATATTTCAAAAGAATAGACAACTGAGGATTTGATGGAGGCATTGGCTAAACTATATGAAAAATCCTCAGCTTCCAACAAGGTATTTATAATGAAGTGATTATTTAATATGAAGATGTCAGAAGGTGGGTCTATTGCTGAACATTTAAATGAATTCAATATGGTTACTAATCAGCTAAGTTCTATAGTAGTGAAATTTGATGAAGAGGTTAGGGCCATTCTATTCTTATTCTCATTGCCAGAAAGCTGGAACGACTTGGTCATGGTTGTAAGTAACTCTCTCTCTGGTTCAAACAGTCTGAAATTTGATGATGTTGTTGGTGCTATCCTTTGCGAGGAATTGTGACGGAAAAATACAAGTGAGACATCAGGTAATGTGTTGACTGTGGAGAACATGGGAAGTCAAAAGGAAAGAGGAAAGATCTCTGAGAACCGCAAAAATTCTAGGAAGGGCAGATCCAAATCCAAACTAGGAAAGATAGAATGTTGGAACTGTGGGAAGAAAGGACATATGAGGAAAGACTGCAGAGCTCCAAATAAACAAAGAGATGGACATCAGGAAAAAAATCAGGAAGCAAATGTAACAGGTGATGTGTTACAAGATGCTTTGATTCTCTCTTTAGATAATATTATTGAATATTGGGTAATAGATTCAGGGGCTTCATTTCATGCCACACCCGATAGGAAATATTTCCAAGAATATGTTCAAGGTGATTTTGGACAGGTTTATTTGGGTGATGATGAACCATGTCAAATTGTTGGAATGGGTAAGGTACATATAAAGAAAAAGAATGGAAACCAATGGTTATTGAAAGAAGTGAGACATATACCAGATCTGAGAACAAATCTAATTTCAACAGGGCAGTTGGCAAGTGAAGGTTGTATATCTACATTTACAGATAAGTCATGGAAGGTCACTAAAGGATCACTGGTAATGGAAAAAGGAGAGAAGGTAGGTACATTGTATTTATTTACTGGTGATGCTAACTCTTCTATATCTTTAGCTTCTACAGGAGTGGATACAACATTATTGCATCATAGACTTGGACACATGAGTGAGAAGGGGATGCAGATACATCACAAAAGGAATTTGTTTCCAAATCTTAAACAAGTTGATTTAGATTTTTGTGAGCACTGTGTTTATGGAAAACATACGAGAGTCAAATTTCTCAGAGTCGGAAAGGGAAAGAAGAGTGAAAAGTGAGAACTTGTGCATACATATGTATGGGGACCAGCTAAGGTATCGTCTCTTGGTGGCTCTTGTTATTAGGTTAATTTTATTGATGATGTAACTAGAAAAACTTGGGTTTATTGCATTCGACAAAAATCTGATGTTTTTGACACTTTTAAGAAATGGAAATTTTTGGTTGAGCATGAGATAGGAAAAAGGTTGAAGTGTCTCAAATCAGCCAATGGAGGTGAATACTACAGCAAGGAGTTTGATGATTATTGTTTATACCATGGGATTTGTAGAGAGTAAACAGTTCCAGGAACACCGCAATAAAATGGTGTGTCAGAAAGGATGAACGAAACAATCATGGAACATACAAGGACTATGAGATTGCATGTTGGGTTTCCCTTACAGTTCTGGGCAGATGTTGTATATATTGTTGTTTACTTAATAAATAGAGGGCCTTCAAGCTCCTTGGATGGTGGCATTCCAGAGGAGGCATGGGCAGGTAAAAAGGTAAACTACTCATTTTTTAAGACTTTTGATTGAGAAGCATTTGTCCATTTGATAAAGAAAATAGAACAAAGCTTGAGGCAAAATCCAAGAAGTGTACCTTTATTGGATACAATGTTAATTATTTTTGTTATCACTTATGGGATTATGAAAATCATAAAATCATTAGGAGTAGAGATGTGGTATTCAATGAAAAGTTCATGTACAAAGATCAGTTGTAGGGAAAGAAACATGAAAAGAAAAACATAGAATACATAGTGCTTGATGAAATCAAAGAAAATGAAATTCCAAAGGTACCAGAAAATCAAAATGTACAACAACAGGAGCAGCAGGAACCTCAAACTTCTGCAAGTGTTGTTAGCAAATCTACCAGGTTAAGTAGACCCCATGAACGATACTCTCCTTCATTGTATTATATATTGTTGACTGACTCTGGTGAACCACAAAGTTATGAAGAGGCAAAGCAGGTAGACACTAAAAAGAAGTGGGAGAAAGGCATGAAAGAGGAAATGGACTCCTTGGTAAATTACTAGACTTGGGACTTGGTTCAGTTATATGCAGGAAAAAGAGCATTGCAGAATAAATGGGTTTACAGGTTGAAGGAAGAATATGGAGGTAAAAAGTAGTACAATGCTAGACTTGTTTTAAAGGGGTTTTCACAAAAGAAAGGTATAGATTTTGATGAAAAAATTTCTCATGTTGTTAAAATGACTTCAATTAGGACTATTTTAATTCTTGTGGTAGTAGAAGATTTGCATCTTGAACAGTTAGATGTAAAAAAAACTTTTCTCCATGGGGATTTGGAGGAAGAGATTTATATGCAGCAGCCACAGGGGTATGAGGTCAAAGGGAAGGAAAACTTGGTATGCAAGTTGAAGAAGAGATTCAAGGCAGTGATATTTGAAGTTTGACAGGTTTATGACAGAACAAGGTTACAGTAGATGTCATTTTGATCACTATGTTTATTTTAAGAGGCTAGAAAATGAAAGTTATATTATATTGCTATTATATGTAGATGACATGCTTGTTGCAGGGTCTAACATGCAAGATATAGATGCGCTCAAAAGGAAATTCGCTAATTCATTTTTGATGAGGGAGTTGGGTGTTGCAAAGAAAATCCTTGGTACGAGAATAACAAGAGACAGGAAAAATCTAAAATTGACATTGTCTCAGGGTGAGTACATAGAGAAGGTGTTGGAGAGGTTCAGAATGCAAAATGTAAAACCAATTAGTACACCTTCGGCCAACCATTTAAAATTAACCAAGGAAATGTGTCCCAAGACACATGAACGGATAGAATACATGTCCATCATCCCTTATTCATCAACAATTGGCAATTTGATGTATGCAATGTTGTGCACAAGACCAAATATTTCACATGTAGTGGGAGTTGTGAGAAGGTATATGAACAATCCAAGTAAAGAACATTGGCAGGCAATAAAGTGGATTCTCATGTATTTGAGAGGTACTACTACTCATGCATTATGTTTTGGAGGTTCAAACATTGTTCTACAAGGATATGTTGATTCAGATATAACAGATGATAAAGATAGCGATAGGACCACCACAGGGTATGTTTTTACTGTAGGTTGAACAACAATAAGTTGGATTTCGAAACTGCAAAAGGTTGTTGCACTTTCAACAAGGGAAGCAGAGTATGTTGTTGCTACATAGGCTAGTAAAGAGATCATTTGGTTACAGAGGTTTATGGATGAATTGGGAAAGCAACAGGAGAATTACATGTTGTACTTGTACTGTGACAACCAGAGTGCCATTCATCTTGCAAAGAACTTAGCCTTCCATTATAAGACTAAGCATATACATCTCAGGTACCATTTCATACGATCCGTCTTGGAAGATGGACAATTGATGTTGGAAAAGACACACACTGGATAGAATCCTACAAACATGTTAACAAAGGTAGTAACCAGGGAGAAATTGAATTCTTGCTCAGTTTCAGTTGGCCTTCAAGCATGAAGGTGAAGATGAGAAATTTTCCAGGTCCAAGATGGATCATAGTCCAATAGGTACATAAGCAGTGGAGTTGTTGTGATCAATCCTGTTACACATTATTTTCATCACCCCTATGACCATTAATGATGTAAACCTATCCTTATTCTTTAGAAGGATCAATTGCCTTAATCCCTGAAGAAGAATGAAGATACTTTTTCCAGAGAGATGAAATTATACTTTTCCTTT
>ML794211.1:73712-85812 GCA_009831015.1 Picea engelmannii | reverse complement strand
TTATATGCATACAAGATTTACCTCCACGCATAAATGTAGAAAAAAATAATTTAACATGTGTATTTGGAAAATCCACTAAGAAAAGTAGACAATTTCCATGCTTTCGTAACAATAGTTACGAACTAGTGTATTATTCAATTATGTTTGTTGGAACATACATCCAAAAGAAGTTGTCACAAATAGCGATGATTGACAAGGTCCTTTTAGGTGTTGGCTTACACAAAAGTAACATTACGATTAAAAAGGATATGAAAATGTCAAGAGGTCATGTTAATGTGCCACCCAAACAATCATTGGGTGGTATCAATGCATGCCACTTTATTGAAAATGTGGTGTGGGAAGAAGGTGTCAATGGTTAAAAAGGATATGAAAAAGTCAAGAGGTCATGGTAATGTGCCACCAAGCAATCACTGGGTGGTACCAATGCATGCCACTTTATTAAAAATGTTAGAGGTATGGGAAGAAGGTGTCAATGGGAAGGGAAGTTTATAAAGACCTGATTGTGTAGAAGATGATAATCCGATTATGGTGAGTCTAGTTTGAGAAATAAGAAAGAATGTACCCTACTATCTTCACTTTTTTTTTTCTAATAGAATAAGACACTTTTTTTTTATAATAAAATAAGATAAATTTTTAGAATGATGTAGACAAATTCATTGAAGCAAATACAAATTTCACCAAAATCATGATAGAAGCTTGGAACAAAATAATATCACTTATTAAATGATTTATATATAATTATAAGTTTATATATATATTCTTAAACTTGTTGTATGTTCACTTTTTTCAACAAATTTTAAACACATGCACCATGGTTTGCAAAAGTGCAAAAATATGGTGATTTGGATATTTATAACACATAACACATCATAGATAAGAATATAAGAGATATGTCATTTATAATATTGAATATTTATGTTAAATTTTTCAACATAGAATACAAAAATGGAAACTTGAATCATATTCATAATTATTTGAAAGAAAGGGATTTGTTTACTCTTCAAGAAGAAAAGCATTTTGTGTGTTTCATGTAACATCTTTGGCATCTGTAAATAATACGTAAATAATACGTCTTGATAATAGAACCCAATGGAATTTCATTTTGACTTCTAGGTTAAGCATTATAATTTATTTTCCACTCCTTTGAGGCATATTCCAATTAGTCTTATGTCATAGTTTCTCGAATCTTCTAACTACTTGTAATGTTCCTAACTTGGCTAGTCTAGGAAAACAATGATAATTTGATGTATCTATTGTAGATAATTCATTGTTACAGCATATAAATGACTATTTATATGACAAATGAGACAAAAGACCGCAAATCTTATATTATGATATCTCTGTGAGTACAATGTCGAATGTGGCTGAATAAAAATGAATCACTCGTCTAAATCAAATGACAAAAGGATCTTAGTTGGAATACAATAAGCAAACCAAATGATAATATCCGGTAATAGATGAGAAATGTGGGATCAATGGATGAGCTAGAATTATGGCAGCTCCCACAGTAACTGTTGAAAGTCTGGAAAGTTCGCCATGGTGGCTAAACCTCTCGGAATGGCCTGGAAACTGTCCCAAATGGTGCGCCCTTATCTAGCTCTCAGTCCTGGTGACTGACCGGCCCCTCTATTGGTGTGTTTGGACCCCGGATGGATCCCCTTGGGGGAATGCGCCCCTCTCTCACTGGAAAATTGTGCCCTAGTGATTCCACCATCAAAATCAGCTGAGATGTATCTCGAAATGATTGCCTTGGCCTACTGTGAAATGGGTCGGAAGGGTTTCCCTAGATCTGATGTGAAGATCACTCGGGAACCTCAATTGTGTCTACCCAAAGTGTCGCACTCCCAAGTCTGGAAAATGCACCCCAGATGATTCCTCTGTCGGAATCTGATGAGGAACCAAGAAAAATATGTGCCTTTCCTTCCTCTCAACTGGGTCTGAGGGGAATCTTTGAACTCTCCCTGGATAGGACAAGTCGATCCACTAAACCTCCTCAGAAGTTGCGCCCTCACCCTGAATAAGTGTGCCCTTGCTGCTGGAATCTATGTAACTGCTGCTGAAGAATGATGGAAGACTTGGATGATCTTCTCGGTGACTAGGGTGTGTCTCTCAACACCGAAATCAGCCAATTGGTGTCTTCCTCTTGGAATCCACTGAACTATCTCTCCTGAGATGTGCCTCTCTCCTCAATGACAAGTCAAAATTTGCATAATGATGAATTAGGTCGTTGAAACTTCTCTTATAGTTGCCTGAAACCCTAATTCGTTGTTGAAACCCTAATTTGTTGTTGAGTTCTAAGTTTAGCTCATCTGTTCTATTTTAAATTTGCTTAAAAGCACTTTTAACCACTTTTAGCTCAATGTCACTTTCCGAACATAAGACCTTTGACTGGAGTGACCTCTAGTGACCTTGTTTATCCCTTTCTGGCCCTAGCTATAGTCTAACAGAGCGGTTTAGACCATTAAGCCTCCTCTCTGGAGCTCCTATTTGGAAAGGGCATTACACTACTCTATTGTTTGCAAGTTGCAAATCTGTAATAGATGTAGTGTGTGAACAGGGAAAAACCTCTAGTGATATTGTGTTTTATCTTTAAGGGAATCGATAAATGTGTTTAATGAGTATCATAGTTTATAAGCACATTGTTTCTGAGAAATGAGTCAATGGGCATTGTGCCACTCATTTTCATGTTCGTTTTTTCTTCTCAATAACACTTCATCTTCAAAAAAAATTATTCACAAGCATTAGTGGTTATTGTTTACAAATTATATTGGTAGAGTTCAACAATTGTTATTTAGTTGTTATCATTGTTTTGCTTTTGAGAGGTCAATATGTTCTCTTTGAGAAAGAACTTCAAAACCATATGAAAAAGAAGTGACTTTCACTGCTGACACAAACGAGGATAGGATTGAACCAAGAACATGATGAAGAACTTTTATAGCCAATGAAACGTTATTTATAGAAAAAGGTAAATTAACAATGCATAAAAAAAACTTATTTCTTATTTTAAAGGGATAAATTATACTATATAGACCATAGCCTTAAACCTCAACCCAAACCTATCACACTTCGATTTTATAGTTTAACTACCAATCGAATCCCCCTACAACCATGCTATAGATTTCATAACTTAAAATTGTAATAACTAACACATCAAAACATTCAATTTCTTCTTTATTCTTTGTTTATATGTATATTCAACTATAATTATTTTCAAATACAAAAATATTTAAGGATTTTGTATGCATAAATAAAACCCATTAATATTTCCTCTAAACAAAATGCATATTGAGAATATGGTAGAAGGTATAGTAAATAACAAGAATAAAATTTCCTTTCATGTTTTTTAAAAATGGAAATAGAAAAGTTGATTTTAATTTATAAAATAAACATGATTAATTAGAGATAACTATATGTCTTATTCCAATTGATTTATAAATATCAAAATTTCATTGATTTAAGAAATTAAGTTTAGGTTTTCTCTTAATGAAGCACAACTATGAAATAAATTTAAGAAGCAAAATTTTGAAATACAATATAAGAGAGGAACATGAAATGAAATTAAGAAGTAAAATATTTTATTAAGAAGTAAAATTTCGAAAAAAACATAAAATGAAATTAAGAAGCAAAATTTTGAAAGCCATGAGATTGAAACTTCATGAAGAAGATGATGGATTTTATGTTAATAATGCACAATTATTTTCATTAATGAAAATAGATGGCATTGTGTGCATCCTTGGTAATCAAGATCAAATGTAATTTAATCCTTTTAATTTTAATTTTTTTAATTTGGTATTTTTTTTTAGATTATAACATTTTGTCAAATCCATTATCTACTATTATGAGCAAATAGAATGATTAAATTAAAAATAAAATAAAAATTAAGTATATATTTTTAAAATATAAAGTGATTGAATGTTTTGAATTTTATGTAAGAAGTTATGGAGTTGATTTTTGGATTGATCGCCTACTTTGTACTCGATACCATCTTCAAAATGGAAAAGAGTGCTTGGGAGTTCCCTCAAGCCTTATTTCTAAGGAAAAAATAAATATTAAGTTAATACATTTTTGTGCAAAACATCATAATACTTTATAAAAAAAATTGGCAAATTAATAGAAAGTCAAACCGATACCATCCTCAAAATGGAAAGCAGTGCTTGGGAGTTTTACTTCTAAGGAAAAAATAATATTAAGTGAATACATTTTTGCGCAAAACATCATAATACTTTATAAATAAATTTGGCAAATTAATACAAAGTCAAACATTTTTTTCTATTAACTGTAAAGTATAATCCTTGCTTGGAAGGGACTAACAAAACATTGAAAAAAGAAAAAAATCATTCACTAAATTCAAACACAATTGTGATTTTAAATTTATTCAAATAATTTTGATCTCTAAAATCTCAAATTCGATATACAAAAAGACTAAATTATTATATATAAGAAAATCATATTTTAAATTTATTCAAATAATTTTCATCTCTCACATCTCAAATTCCTATATAAAAAAGGATCAAATATTTATATATAAGAAAATCCTAATCTCATTAACATTTTGATTTTGGAAAATATTTAGAAAGATCAAAGAATGAACTTCAAACCACCTCCATTTAACATATAATTAGATATATAGCCTCAAGGGTTAGCTCAAGTGGTCTTGTGCCAGACATGGGATCTCTCCCCCAGTGATTAGTTGGGTAGGTCATGGGTTCGGCTCTCTTGATCCCCCTTAGGGTTAGGCCCCATAATCTGGGGGGGGGGGGGCGTAATCTAGGCCAACGATGCCCACCTCGTTTACCATCCATGAATCGTGGGGAAGTACTCAAAGGGTTTTCCGTTATATATATATATATATATATCTTGATCCCCTTGGGGTTAGGCCCCGTAATCTGGGCCAACAGTTTACCACGTTTACCATCCATGAATCATGGGGAAGTTATACATACATAAAGTCTACATGATTCAAATTATCTACCTCTGACCAAAAAATTATACAAAGTTTACTAATATCCTTTGGAAAAATATTCCAAATATATCTACTAAAGTAAATCCTATAGAAAACACCTAATATATTGATTGTTGTAAAAAACATATGCTAAAGAAAGGTGCAATGACTTGTTGTTTTGTCTAGTCTAGTGTTGGTGCATGCTAGTTCTTCTATGATATCCATAGCTTCTATCATCTATATCATTGTGTTCTCATCCTTGTTTTCCCCTTGTTCTGACGTCATCTAATTAGAAGCCATCAAAATGTGCATCTTTGTTCAAATTTTCTACTATATTTTTGAGAATATTGCACTTAGCCTCAAGGATGGTCAATTGTTGCTTGACTTGAAATTTAAGAGTGTTCATAGTTTCTATTATTTGTGTTAGACAATGTTGTTCATATTCATCGAATTTGGTGATGAAAGAAAGAATAGAGGCTTTGTTTCCCTCTACCATATCTTCATTAGACCTTAAAATTCTCCTTAGCTCAAGTAAATCACAGTGATCCACAATGTGAAAATGAACTAATGAAAATAAAGTTGAGAAATGACTAGCTTACAAAATTAAACCGAAAAGAAAAGAAAGAAGATCAACTAGGCTCCAAGTGAAGTTATCTCTGTTAACGGGCAGTGGGCCTCTGGAATGAGACATATAGAAGAGATAAGGAGAATTTCAGCACCACTTCCTAGAGTCACAGGGGAAACAAATATTTACCAGAAAACGAAACTAAACAACAATAGTATAAGCACAAAGTGACTATGGGTCATACAAAGAGAGGAAATGAAACCAAAAGTCTACTTGTGAGCCAAGGCTGAGGTCAAGAGAAGACCAAGTGAACAACTAAAATTAGAGCCAGATCTTTTAGACCTAAAACTTTAATTCTCAAAAATCCAATTTTGAGGATAGGACAGCATATCTAGAAAAATAGGGATACAAATGACCAATATCCGAGCTCTAAAAATACTGAGCGGAATAAGAAACAACATAGAGAAATCCAAACCGAAGACCAACCCAAGGAGAGACATGCAGAGGAGCCTTATGTTCTCTCACCTAGCTGAAAACCAACAAATCATTATCCCACTTGCCTTGGGGAAGATTAAATCCATGGTTTCATTACCTTCTACCCATGTAACCTTAGACATGTGTGAGGGGATGCTAAGTCTCGTTGTGTTTGTTTCTTTGTCTTGTGGATGAGCTTGCACATGAGGGACACATGTTATGTTATGATCGAGGTACTTGTCATTAAATTAACATGGGATATTGTGGAATGAATTTAGTAGTTAGGAACCATTTACCCAAAACACCCTCATATTTAGTTTTATTTCCATATTAGCCATTAGTTAAAGGTATTCAAAAAAAAGATAATGTACAAATTCTTCTATAGATTACATGTCCAATTTGAAGATCATATATGCATGCTTTGAATAATGAGACTATCATAATGAAATTATGTTATTCTATATAACATTGATACAAAGTTATGTTATTAGTCCCTGCCGAATGCGTAGAGGGACTATAGCGATCGATAATTCGTTGACTTCATATTAGTTTGCCCTTTGACCACAAATATTTGCATAATATCTATTGTTGGATCTAGGGAACTAAAAACATAGATTTTTATATAATAAAAAATACCATATATGTCATGATTTGATTGGGTAACAGATTGGAGGTCTTATTGTCGGCTTCGCTATTCCCAATGTTTTATATGTTACCATATCCAAAAAAAATTATCATATACTGTATTTCTGAGTTGTTATTAGTTCCCTATTTTTTTCTTGAAATGTTTGGATATCCAAGGTTTTGAAGATAGATAGTCATTTTTATTTTTATTTTATAACTTGACTTCATATTAGTTTGTCTTTTGAATACATTTTTTTGTTTACTTACATAGGTTCTTCTGTTCGAACTATTGTTACTAATTTTATTTTATTTTTATAAAATTATATAATCAATGTTTTTTTTGTATGTAAGAGACCTGTCACGCAGCAGACACTGCATTCTTTCTTAAATGTTTACAGAGCAGTTCTGACAGACTTAAATGTTTACCTAACATGCTTCACAGCCTTAAATGTTTACTTAGCAGGCTTGTTACAATACATTTTCTTCCGGGTTTTTTTTATAGACAATGTTCTCTGCAGTCAATGTGGGCAATATTGTTCTTCAGCGACATTGTTGGTTCACTAGTTCATGCTTGCTTCTTGTATGTTCACTGATTTCTTATTTGCATGTTGTTGTTGTTCTTATTTTCCTGTTGGTGTTGTTGCATTTTGCACGCTTGGGGTTCTGCAACCATGATTGGAACTGCCCTTATGTTGTTCCCCATTGATGGGTGAGTTTGGGTGTTGTGTTTATTTTCGCTTGATATTTGCAGTTTGCAGGTGGAAAATTTGACTACTGGGGATGCATGAGTTGAAATCCTCTTATACAACATCTTTGTAATACGATTTCCTTTTGCGATGTGTCACTATTTTTGTGATGGAGGTAGGGTCTGTGTCAAACATTGGCCCTTGGACAGTCCTTCCAGCTTTGAATTTTACCTGACAGGTCTCACAGCGTGAACTATTTGGTTAATAGTTGTGTTGCAATACATTTTCCTCCGAATTTTTTGATACAATCTTGTGAATTTGGCCAATATTGTTCTTCACCGGCATTCCTAGTCAACTGGTTGGTGCTTGGTTCTTTGTTCGTTGGATGTTTCTTATTGTTGTTTGATTCAACTTTCCAGGGCTCGAGTCTTGCGGCTGCAGTTGGGCCTTTCAGTGCTTCTTAACTGGGTTGTTATTTGTTGCTTGCTCTTGTTTGCTTAAGCTTTGCAATGTTGGGGTGTTGCATCTGTAGTTGGATCTGTTCTTACATTATTTTGCAGTTGGCTCCCAAGAAAATACTATTAAGATAAAATAATATGCAAAATTTTGTAGTTGGTGTAAATTGCATCTCTTACGGCTTCAACCAGTGCTTGTCGGGCTCCAACTATATTTCATAGCTGATGATGTTTTTTCCATGATCAATGTCTTCCTATGGATTCATAGTTATTAGAGTAAGTGTTGTTGTCTGAACGATGAAGTTATTCTCTCCTTTTCTTTTTCCTCTTGTAAACTTTCCTGTTTTTACCATTTGTTCGTGTTTCTAGTTCTATACTTTTCCACGTTTCTGTAGTCGCGGGTTCCCGGGGTGGCCAATTGACAAAGTGTCATCTCCATATATATCTTCACATCACGAGTCTGGTCGGCCATCGTTTGTTTGCATATTTATCCAATTTCTTCTAAACTTGCTCGTTTTTCCCTTTTGTTCTTACCCTCTATTATGTGTTTCTGGTTCTATACTTTGTCATGTTTTTGTGCTCGTGGGTTCCTGGTGTGGCGAACTGACAAAACGTCATCTCCATCTATATCTTCACATCATGAGTCTGACCGACCGTCGTTCATTTGCATACTTAGCCAATTTTATGAACGCGGGTTCGCAGATAGGTGTTATCGAAGTATGGTAACTCGTGTTCGGGGTATACATCTTACACCCAAAACTTTTGTTCTCTACAATTCGACCCCAGACTCTTCGAACTCGCAACCTTGCCTCTACCTACGATGAGTTTGTTTATCCAACCTGGCTTTCCATACTTAGTCGAGTCTTCAAAGTTTCACGGGTTCACGCGTTCCCGGGTTCAGAAAAGTTTAAAAGCATTTTGTCACTCCCCTCCATCCCCACCACCTTCTGCCCTTCCCAATGCACATTGATTATGATTTTAAAAGTGACAAATGACCAGACAGGTTCGAAAAGATTGGCTTTAATAAGCAGAAAGCTCGAGGACATCTCCCATTAAAATGCATAAACAGGCGAATATTATGGGATTTGATAAAAAAAATTGCTTGCATTTTGAATTTGCAATTTTTTTTTTGGCTATTTTAGTTTTTTAAGGGCATCATCATAGTAACAGTGCAATATTGTACTACCACGCTGCCATCCGCGAGCGTGTCATCCACAGAGGTCTTGACGTCATGTCCCTCTTTAATATTGTGCATATGTTACAGGTTGTCATATTTGAGAATCTGCTCAGATATGGGAATGTTATTACGTGTTGTTAGTCACTATTCAGCACACATATTTGAAAAGATTGGCATTAATAAGCCAAAAGATTGGCATTTTGAATTTGTAAAAAAATATTGGCTATTTTAGTTTTTTAAAGGCATCACCATAGTAAAAATGCAATATTGTACTACCACGCTGCCATCCATGAATGTGTCATCCATAGAGGTCTTGACATCATGTCCCTCTTTAATACTATGCATATGTTACAGGTTGTCATATTTGAGAATTTGCTTGAATATGGGAATGTTATTACGTGCTATTAGTCACTATTCAACGCACATATTCAAAAAGATTGGCATTAATAAGTGAAAAGATCGAGGGCATCTGCCATTAAGACGAATTAAACCAAAATCTACGGAAGATTATACTGTCATTCTCCAGCGTTGATTTTAAATACTTATTCCCATTTCTCTCTATCATCAAAGAGTTGGGATTTAGGGTGCCTTTGTTCTAATGTTCCTAGTAATGGACATGTAAGACAAATTAGAGATGCCATTGAGGCCCAATTTAAATACGAGAGAATGGTTTTATGTGACGTGAGCTTTGAGCCAAAAAAAAACTCTGTTAGCCAACAGAACCTCAAACAAGAAAAAAAAAAAACAAGTATCTTATGATTGGTGTTCTCCCTGTATTCGATGCTTTGGTTGGTTGAAAGGCTTGCCTGGAGATTTGTTTGTTGTTCTTGTTTGTTTTCTATCTGGGAGTTGGAAGGGATTTTCAGGTCACCTGCAAAATGATCCTTCGTTAAAGTATATAGTTTCTTCCAACAACACAGATTTTGCAAGTGTATCAAATTTTGCAGAGTAGACAAGAATTTGTCTTCCGTCAGAGGATTCACACTTACCGTGGCTTGCAAAATGGTCTGTAATATTTAGAAATGACATGAAATATTACTCCACTCGTGAATGTACTCACAAGGAAATTATAGATTTGGATCGTCGCGAGTAAGAGAAATTGTATGGGTGGTTCAAACGACATACTAAAATTACAGAAGTTTCTATTTCAAAATTTGTTGACCTACTTCTGGGTGTGGTAACAGACTTGAAAGAAATCCATATTCTTTGTCAAAGTTTGTTCATTGTCCTCCAGATGTAGTTACAGACTCCACATACAATCAATTGTCTATCGCTACTGCACATTTTTTATTTTACTACTCCTACGCATATGATTGCATCTGGGTCGATGGGCTTGCACCTATATACACGAATACTCCCCTCCTACTTGAAGGTGGGTATATAACCAAGGAACAACGGTCTCAAAACTTTTTAATCCCTGCATCGACATGTAACTCGAAAAAATTAATGGGAAGGAATTCTGGATAATGGACTTTGCAACACTTTCTGAGGATTACTTTATACTACCACGTTCTGCAAGAAGTTTTGCATGTTTAGGTAATGCTTTGGTTTCTGAAAATCACCTTTTACTACCACCTTCATGTAATCAGTTTATTTCATTCTTTAGAAGAGACCTTAGTGTAGTGGTGTGTTTCCAGATCTGTTTCCACCTAATGTCAATCTTCGTGTTGTTTCCCTTACTTTAGATAAGGAAAATGCATTTCTTCTGTTGCAGTTGATGCGATATTTGAAAAAAAAAAATGTTCAAACCATACAATTTCTTATTTTTTAAATATAGAACAATGTATTTTTTAACAGACGGTTGTTCGAAAAGTTTTAGGCATTGTTTGGGATTCACGTCCTTCAAGGATGTTAATTAATCACAAAATTAATATTGTTTGTGCCAATGCAATTGAGTCATCGTCCACTATGTCAATTGCATTAACACTGAAATGTCAGATAATAGATGTCTGAAATGTACCTAATGTCAAGGTCATTATCGCACAGGACACCCAATGTCCAAAGATTTATGGACTCAAAGCAACATTGTAGATTTCATGAGAAAGCAACACTAAAGACAATGTTCTTTGCAGGTCTGACAATCATGTAGTTTAAGTGCTTTGAAAATGACAACCCTACTTGTTCACTGCATTGTCGCACTACAATCAGTAGCATTGTTCCCATTGCCACCGCCAATGTCAATGTCTGAAGCTGAAGTTATCTGGAGCCTGGGGTCACTGCCTATGTGGATGCATGGAGGTGAAACTACCTGGAACCTGGGATCAGGACTTCTTACACTTGACATTAGTATTAGTAGTGATCAAAATTTGATTGTATGTCGAGTCTGTTACTGCATCCATTTGACATAGAAATTGGTTGTCTGTCAATTTCTGTTGTAATTTTAGCATAAAACATTCTGTAATTTTAGAATGTTGATTCAAACACACATACAGTTTCTCATGCTTGTTGGTGTCTAATTTTATAGTTTCCTTATGAGTGTATTTGGGCATGGAGTAATATTTGGCGTCACTTCCGAACATTCCAGACCTTTTTGTGGGCCGCCATGTCTGCCACCCCTATGACGAAATATATATTCTGATGCGATCTGCGGCATTTGATGCACTTGCCAGACTTGTGCTGCTGGAAGAAGTTATGTACTTCAACAGAGGAACATTTTGCAGCTAGCTTGGACGTCCCTTCCAATTTACCATAATAAAACAAAGAAGTTCAACATACAAATCTTCAAGCAGGCTTTTCAACCAAACAGATGATCGAATACAGGGAGAATAGCAATCACAATATACTTGAATTTATTTTTTTTGTCTCATCTTTTGTTTCCTAACAGGATTTGTTTCCTCCAAAGCTGGCGTCACATAAAATGACTCCCTCGACTTTGAATTGGGCCTGAATCACATTTCTAATTTGTCTGGGATGTCAATGGTCAGGAACATTTCGAGGAAGGCACCTTAAACCCCAAGTTTTCGACGACAGAGGGAAATTAACACTTAACAAAGAATGGAATGTTGAATAACCAGCCAATGCAGGCAAGCCATATCTAGAAGAGATAAGCTATTCAAAAAGTTGGGATAGATCTAGTTGGCAGCACCAATGAAGTCCAAGACCCGAAATTGATATTCAACTCGTTGTTTTTTTACGAATCAAGCATTTGATCGTCAAGAAGACTGCCCACAAGCTTCA
>ML794211.1:52119-62829 GCA_009831015.1 Picea engelmannii | reverse complement strand
AACAAAAGGTTCGATTTTGGATAGAAGATTGGCTATTGTACTCAGACTTATATGTTAATACAGATCACAGGTTCCTTTCGATTTTGATTATCAGTTTCTCATCCTTCTTCTGCATTATTATCTGTGTTGTCAAGCTTTGAATGGCTGTCATCCCATTGTTTAGCTCATAACCTAATAATAATTCTTTGATTGTCTCTTAGACCCTGCTTTGCACTGGTTTAGTTACAATTTATTCTCCATCCACTTTAAAGCTGCCTGCTGATTAATCAATCTTTGAGAGCACTGTCTATTTGTTTATCATTTTTATGTTTGAATGCCATAAGCTATATTGAGTTGTCCCATTGATCCACATTCACAAAAATACAAAAAACATTCATTTCTTAAGTTACCAAGCACCTCTGGTCTGCAACCACAGAGGGTTTCTTGGAGTGATAACACACTGGATGCACATGCTTAGTATCCCCCTACACTAATTTCAAGTGAGATAGCATAGGATTCAAGCCGACGCCAAGCATCAACTTCCATAAGAGGAAAGGATATCTTAGCTATGTCACTTACAAGCAACCTATACAAAGGAGTATTTTCTTCTCTAGTGCCTTATATTCTATGAGATAGGAGGTCCATTCTATTACCTCTTTGGGGTGTCTCATAACTCTCTCTCTATCTTCTTTCAGTAACTAAACTAGATGTGTTTGGCTTTGTTTACAAGAGAGGCATTGGGTCTCCATTCTTTCAGTTTCAAAACACCCCCTCGATCAAACACCACTTGGATGATCACATCCTTTTTTTTCTAGTTATCCCTGTAAACAAGGACGCTAGGGGTCTAGTAGCCAACAACACCATTCCAAGAAAAACCACATTTGTTATATCATGAGGGGTGTCTTACTCCTCTTTGATGAGACCCATGTAAAGTTGCTAATTCGAATCCCAAGATAGGGCAAGAAAAACAATAGCCAAGAAAGAGATTTGGTACCGGTTTGTGAAAGGTCTTCTTGGTGGAACAACTCTTATGAACTCATTCTCTTGGGTAGAATCAGATTTCTACTAGTCATCATTTCCTTTCCTACTATTCCTTTCATTGTTGATGGAGCCTTTGAGAATATTGGCATAACTTTTAGGTTTTTCTTCATTTTCCTTTTTCTAACGGTTTTGTGACCTTAATGCTTGCATCTCCCTTTGAGTTCTTTTATTTTTCGTCGTAGCCAAGACCTGTCTTGATGAATGGTGACCTTTGGCAACTAAGAATATTGTCTAAGATTTCAATACTCTTTGCAAACGTCAAGCTTTTGTTTAATTGATTCTTTGTCTTCTCAAGTTCCGTTCTTAAAGAAACTATTTCAGTTTCTTGCTTTTTGCAATTTTCTTCATTTTCTTGTAGCTGGCTTCTCACCACTTCTTCTATCCTTTTTTCCTCTTCTAGTTGAGTCTTCGGGATGAAAAATGTCTTCTCTATTTCTTCAATATCATGATCGTCCTCTTCATATTTCTACAATTGCTCTTTCTGCTTTCTATTATTTTCTCTAAGACTGACTATTTCTTCTACGACACTAATGAGCTTTGCTTCAAGATTCACTTCCCCATCAATGGCTTCTTATTCTTCTTCTGGTTTTTCTTTATTATTGTCATCACTTTCTTTATTACTAGACTTTGTATCCATGGCCATGAAGAGAATTTCTTCTTTGTTAATATCAAAAACATATCCATCACTTTCTTCATACGAGCTACTATTCTCTCTAGAGTAAAAACTCTTCTTCTTAGTATATTTTCTTCTTTTGTGTCTATAAGATTTGCTTCTATTGTTATGTTCGTCTTTGACATGATTGTCCTCATCATCATTGTCTTCCCTTTTTGCATATGGACACTTAGCAAAAAAATTCCCTACTCTACCACAATTAAAAGATATGAAGGGCAACTTACCTTTGTGTTTGTCAGATCCTCTTTTTAGCTTTCTCACAAATTATGTTTTTTCTATATCTGATTCATGGTTGGAACAATCACATAATTTGTGTCATTTTGTCTTCTTTGATGCTTTGAAAGTTGCTCCCTTCCATGTTGGAATTTTTTTTTGTCCTCATTTCATATGCAGTGAGAATCCCATGCAACTCATCCATTGTTAACTTCTCTAGATCCTTCATTACTTCAATGGCATAGACTTTGGCATCAAAACTTAAGTGGAGAGACCTGAGCACTTTTTGCACAATCACTAATTCTTCAACCTCCTCACCAAGTCCTTTGACGGTGTTGAAAATTTCATCCACTCGAAGTAAACACACTACAACATTTTCTTCGTCTTTCATTTTCAAACTCTTAAATTGTCTTCAATGAGTTTGAAGCTTTTCCTTCTTCACCTTGTCACTGTCTTCATAGATGTTTTGAAGTTTGTCACAAATATATTTTGTGGATTTACAATGCATCACCTTGACAAATTTTTATTCTTATAGACCACTCAATATAGCATTCATGACTTTTCCATTGTGTTCACTAGGCTTCTTTCTGATCACACTTGTTAGTGGAGTTGTTCGGGCTATATAACCATTCACAACTGATTGTCAAATATCAAACCCAAGAGCCATTAGATAAGTTTGAATCCTTATACTCCAAAATGCATAGTTTGTTTTGTCAAACAATGGACCCTTGTTTGTGAAGAAACCTTCTTGACTAGCCATATGTGCTCCTGAGATCTACCTTCCAGTGGTTAGAATGTTTTTGAAGGAACATGCTCTGATACCGATTGTTGAACTTATGCTTATACTGAGAGGAGGGGGTGAATAAATATAAGATACTTTTTACTTTATTTAACTATTCATCAATCATTCATTAGCCGAGAAACAATATTCACATATAAACACAAATCACAATGCACATAGTTTAATATGGAAACCCAATCAAGAGAAAACCATAAAACTTGTCTTTATGAATTCATGTAGGCACCAACCTACTGTTACAAAGATTGTTGGCACCAACCTACTAGAGACACCAATATCCTTAACTAAGCACCAACTCAACAATATGTAGGCACCAACCTACAAGAGACACCACTATCCTCATCTGAGCACCAACCTAGCATCGCCTATAGGCACCAACCTACCATTACAATATTTGCAGGAACCAACGTGATGGAGATACCAATCCCCTCACCTGAGCACCAACTCAACAAGATATGTGTAGACACCATTCCAAGATCTTCATACACATAGTACTTCTGACTTCACCTACATGCTTCATTCTAGAAACAATCCTCCAAACCCTAGTCACATGTAGCCTCTATTCCCTAGCTAGCCTCATAACATCATTCAAGAATATAATCCCCGATGACAACATCACAACCTTAGAATAACGCACACGGAAACATCACAATATCATAATAGCACAACCGGTAGCATCATTGTGATGGCAACATCACAACATCATAATAATGCACCTTGAGAACAATAAAGACCCCAATATTCAATGTAGTGCCATGGATATTGAGAAATGGTACACTTTTCCCAATGCAGGACACCCACTTGGAGTGGTGGATCCAACTTCTTCACAAGACATTAGATGATGCACTCTTAGTGATTTCTCTTAACACAACATACCAATAAAGGTTAGTTTTAATATTTTCCAAAGTTCTACCAAAGGGGAACAACAATAACCTTTATACATGTGACAAGTCCTAGGACAATGAGTATTTCCCAAGTCCCTTGGTAAAAGGTAGGAGGTGTTGTGTTGAAATATTATGGAAAGGGGAAGGGAAAAAACTCCATGTGATGACCCTCAAAGTCTTTTAATATGTTGCATAGGTATTGTGATTTTATTCACTGGATGCACATGCTTAGTATCCCCCTAGACCAATTTCAATTGGGATTGCATAGGCTTCAAGCCGACGCGAAGCATCAACTTCCATAAGAGGAAAGGCTATCTTAGCTATGTCACTTACAAGCAACCTATACAAAGGAGCATTTTCTTCTCTAGTGCCCTATATTCTATGAGATATGAGGTCCATTCTATTACCTCTTTAGGGTGTCTTAGAACTCTCTCTCTATATTATTTCAGTACCTAAACTATATGTGTTTGGATTTGTTTACAAGAGTGACATTGGGTCTCCATTCTTTCAGTTTCAAAACACCCCCTCGATCGAACACCACTTGAATGATCACATCCTTTTTTTTTTCCAGTTATCCATGTAAACAAGGACGCTAGGGGTCTAGCAACCAACAACACCATTCCAAGACAACCCACATTTGTTATATCATGAGGGGTATCTTACTCCTCTTTGATGAGACCCATGTAAAGTTGCCCATTCGAACCCCAAGATAGGGAAAGAAAAACAATAGCCAAGAAAGAGATTTTGGTACCAGTTTGTGAAAGGTCTTCCTGGTGGAACAACTCTTCTGAACTCATTCTTGTGGGTAGAATCAGATTTCCACTGGTAATCATTTCCTTTCTTGTTGCTGCTTTCATTGTTTATGGAGCCTTTGAGAATATTGACATAACTTTTAGGTTATTCTTCATTTTCCTTTTTCTAATGGCTTTGTGACCTTAATGCTTGCATCTCCCTCGGGGGTCTTTTGTTTTTCGTCGTAGCCAAGACCTATCTTGATGAATGGTGACATTTGGAAACTAAGAATATTGTCTAAGATTTCAATACACTTTCCAAAATTCAAGCTTTTGTTTAATTGTATAGTTGTTTTCTCAAGCTCTGTTCTTAAGGAAACTATTTCAGTTTCTTGTTTTTTGCAATTTTCTTCATTTTCTTGTAGTTGGATTCTCACCACTTCTTCTATCCTTTTTGCCTCTTCTAGTTGAGTTTTCAGGATGAAAATTGTCTCCTCTATTTCTTCAATATCATGATCATCCTCTTCACATTTCTACAATTGCTCTTTTTGCTTTCTATTATTTTCTCTAAGACTGTCTATTTCTTCTAAGGCACTAATGAGTTTTGCTTCAAGATTCACTTCCCCATCAATGCCTTCTTATTGTTCTTCTGGTTTTTCTTTATTATTGTCTTCACTTTCTTTATTAGTAGACTTTGTATCCATGGCCATGAAGATACAGTCTTCTTTTTTAATATCAAAAACATATCCATCACTTTCTTCAGACGAGCTACTATCCTCTCTAGAGTAAAAAGTCTTCTTCTTAGTATATTTTCCTCTTTTGTGTCTATAAGATTTGCTTCTATTGTTATGTTCTTCTTTGACATTATTGTCCTCGTCATCATTGTCTTCCCTTTTTGCTTATGGACACTTAGCAACAAAATTCCCTACTCTACCACAATTAACACATATGAAGGGTAGCTTACCTTTGTGTTTGTCAGATCCTCTTTTTAGCTTTCTCACAAATTATGTTTCTTCTATATCTGATTCATGGATGGAACAATCACATAATTTGTGTCATTTTGTCTTCTTTGATGCTTTGAAAGCTGCTCCCTTCCATGTTGGATTTTCTTTTTTTGTCCTCATCTCATATGCAGTGAGAATCCCATGCATTTCATCCATTGTTAATTTATCTAGATCCTTCATTGCTTCAATGGCATAGACTTTGGCATCACAACTTAAGTGGAGAGACTTGAGCACTTTTTGCACAATCACTAATTCTTCAACCTCCTCACCAAGTCCTTTGATGGTGTTGAAATTTCATCCACTCAAAGAAAACATACTACACCATTTTCTTCGTCTTTCATTTTCAAACTCTTGAATTGTTTTCAATGAGTTTGAAGCTTTTCCTTCTTCACCCTATCATCGCCTTCATAGATGTTTTGAAATTTGTCCCAAATATATTTTGTGGATTTACAATGCATCACCTTGACAAATTTTGATTCTGATATACCACTCAATATAGCATTCATGACTTTTGCATTATGTTCATTAGGATTCTTTCTGATCACATTTGTTGGTGGAGTTGTTGGGGATGTATAACCATTCACGACTGATTGTCAAATATCAAACCCAAGAGGCAGTAGATAAGTTTGCATCCTTATACTCCAAAATGCGTAGTTTTTTTTGTCAAACAATGGACCCTTGTTTGTGAAGAAACCTTCTTGACTAGCCATATGTGCTCCTGAGATCTACCTTCCACTGGTTAGACTATTTTTGAAGAAACATGCTCTGATACCAATTGTTGAACTTATGCTTATACTGAGAGGGGGGGGTGAATCAATATAAGATACTTTTTACTTTATTTAACGATTCATCAATCATTCATTAGTTGAGAGACAATATTCACATATAAACTCAAATCATAATGCACATAATTTAATATGGAAACCCAATCGAGAGAAAACCATAAAACTTATCTTTATGAATTCATGTAGGCACCAACCTACTGTTACAAAGATTATTGGCACCAACCTACTAGAGACACCAATCTCCTTAACTAAGCACCAACTCAACAAGATGTAGGCACCAACCTACTGGAGACACCAATCTCCTCAACTAAGCACCAAACCAGCATCACTTGTAGGCACCAACCTACTATTACAATATTTGCAGGCACCAACCTGATGGAGACACCAATCCCCTCACATGAGCACCAACTCAATAAGATATGTGTAGACACCCAATCAAGATCTTCATACACATAGTACTTATGACTTCACCTACATGCTTCATTCTAGAAACAATCCTTCAAACCCTAGTCACATGTAGCCTTCATGCCCTAGCCAACATCATAACATTGTTCAAGAATATAATCCCCGACGACAACATCACAACCTCAGAATAGCACAGATGGAAACATCACAATATCAAAATAGCACACACAGTAGCATCATAATGATGGCAACATCACAACATCAAAATAGTGCACCTTCAGAACAAGAATGACCCTACGAAAATCCCTTAGACTTCTCTTGCACACCTTTAGATCCCAAAAGACACCCCAATACCTTTAGTGCACCTTGGATCACTTCAGTGCACCTCATATTTGCTCTCTTTTTTGGTTGCACTACAAATGCGCACATCTATCATATATTTATAGTAATTATTTGCCTACTTTTAGGTCCAACATGTAAAGACTAGCTGAGCCGACCTCAATTTTTTGGTTGGGTTGTTGGATGGAAAAATTCATATCTCCTCATTCCTAGGGAGTTAGAGGGAATCCCATATACCATTGGAAATGTCTTAGAATAAGTTTTCCAACCATATCAATTGTGCTCCCATTTGAACTAGGTATGTAGGGTAAACACGCCTTCAAAGATAGGGTATCCAAATTGACCATAAAAAATCCAAAAATAATATTTTCAACAATCTCCATTTTGCAATCTTTATCTTAGACATTTGCATGCTTGTAATATTTATCTTGGACATCTATAGGTTCCCCTTGTCTTTGAAATCAATGAGAACAATATTTCCAACAATATCAACTCTTCTTTTAGTACTTCAAGATAATCCTCTATCAAGACTTTCTTCCCTTCAACCTTGGATAATAGAGAGACAAATATTCATAGGTGGATGGCCTACAAGAGTGTAGTGTTTCCTCCTCATCCATGTGAAATTCATGTAAGTAGTGCAAGGGTTGTGCATTCACTTGATCTCATTTATCAATCCCAACTACAAATACATGGTTTGACAATTTCTTTGATTGCATAAAAAGGTTCACTTCATAACTGAGACGACTCAACTGTGTTTTTCTAAAGTTGTCAACTTGTTAGAAGGAAATCACAACGAATTCAACTTGAGCCTTCATATGTTGGAATAGTTTCCATTTGATATCTATGACATCAAATAGAGTCCCGCAGAGTTTTTGTGGCATCATCTCCCTGGTTGGCCAAGGTCCTAACTTGGGTAACTCTCGCCACATTCTCCTACATGCATTATGTTATGAAGCTTCTACAAATGACAACTAAATAGAGGCAACACAATCTTGGAATAATGTCAACATTACTTGAATGGCTTCTACAAATGGTTTTTGCAAATGACTTTGTAAATGGCTTCATGCACCAAGTTGAAGCTTCTCCAATCCAAGAAATTTTCATCTAGCATTAGTTGTATATTGTTTAGATGGACATTCGTTGTATACAAGAATATCACAAAGTATTCAAAACACACTCTCTTACATCTATCCGAAAGGCGTGTTGTAAGTAAACTCCCTTGCAATGATTTACTTCATGGTATGAGCTTTAATTCTTTGTACTGAAATGAATTGCTAATCTTTGGATCTACATGGAATCACGATGCCCAAGAAAGGTTAAAGACGAGTAAGCATTGGGACAACGATCGAGACAAGTTGACATAAATCGTTGCACTAACACTAACACTAGGGAAAACCTTAAGCACCAAACAAACTTATCATTATTGTTGGTGGAACTTTAAAGTTTTCTAAAGTTCCATGTAAGGAATACAATACATCAAGGTTCCACAAACATGCATTTATGACAAATCTGTTTGGTTCTTAAGGTTTGCCATATAGCATTGACACTTGGGAGTAGGCTAATCTTGTGGAAAAGGAATCCCTTTTCAAGCCACAAATGCGATAAGAATTCGACATAAATTTCAAGCGCGAGGAGAGTTCTACCATGATCCAAGGCTCATGCATGATGGAACAATGCCCTTAGGGGTTTTGCCCAATTCTAAATTGACCTAAATCATAAAAAATTGAATCAAATTTTAAGATCTATAAAAACTATACTTAAAATTAGATCAAATTTTAAGATCTATGAAAACTATACTTTTTGTATCACTGAAATCTAATAATTCTCAAAAAATTTACTACAAGATTAAATGGCTCCCTAGCACTCATAGGTAACCCATCTTTATCCTGACTTGTTAATGAGATGGTTATGGCAATCATGGTTTACTCTCTATAATTTCTTTTAAAAGGAGTTGATAGAAAATCACATGAAAACGCTTTAAGAAAGCCAAGATTTGGGTAAAAGAATATCAGTCTTCTTTACGAGCTTTAATAACAAATCAAAGATTCCTGAATCCGTCTCTGTACTCCGTTCCCTGATTCAAGAGGGTCTAGTGTGTCATGTAGAAAATGTAAAATATAGAAGCCTGAAAGCGAGGAATCAGGGACATCTCGAGAAAATAATGGATGTGATTCTATTCTCAATTATAATAGCCATCATAGTAATCTTCTTTATATTGGCAGTGATAATTACCGTAGAGGGCACCTGCAAACCAAAATAACCATCAAGGCCAGTGTCCGAAATCTCATTTGGGTTTCCTGGTCCTCAAAGCTCTCGGTTCTCAGTGGTCCTCAAAGCTCTCGAGTACTCATCTGAATGGTTTTAGCTCTTAGGGTATTTGAGATCTGTTGAGAAAATTCGTGGGTTGATTTCAATCTTCATTGGAAAGCAGTTTCTTAAGGTGAAAAATGGGTGGGCACAGCATAAGGCAAAAGGAGAAATTCATTCTCTGGGCAATGTCTGTTGTGTTTTTGGAGTTGATTATCATATGCAGAGCATTAGGTTCTGGTTCCTGCCCTTTCAGCAACGAGGCTTCTTCTGCAGATGATGATCATCATCACCACCACCATGGAGGTCACAGTCATGGGGAAATTATTGGATTTGTAGGTGACGAGGAGGACCATTCTGATCATCACGGGTGTGGACATTCCCATGTCCATGATCATGACAATGACCACCACGACCACGACCATCAACATGAACATATTCCCAAATCATTCAGGCTTCCAGAAGAATTAAAAGAGGAGGAGGATCTGAGACTGCATGGATTTGGTTCTCAGTATCATGACCACGAAGACGATGAGCATGAACATCTATCTACAACAGGTGCAAACATCACACATGTTTTTTGAGTTGTACTTTTTTGTTCTAGCATATGGTTTCTTGAGTTTTCCACAAATTGTCCGCAGCAGCTATATCAATCAGTAGTCCTGAGTTTGTGAACAGTTTTCTCATTATACTGTTTAAAACGTTTTTTGATAATGGTTTAAAATTTGTACTGTTCCCTTCGTGGTTTCTGTTTATTACCCGAGGTTTAATTTTTGGACTGGCGTTGTTTGATTTTCGTTGGATTTGGAGAATTCTGTCTTTTTTTTGGGCAATTCGGACTACTTACATGACCAATATCAAAGTTACAGAAAAGAGGTTAATGCCAGTATTTTCCTCACAAGGTTCGGGCTCATTCCAACATGAAAGAATTTGGGGATAGCTTCCCACATTCTCAAGTCGCAGCTCTTCCCCCACTTTTGGTAAATCCCCATAGTTCAACAACCTCTAGTTACTATTATTTTTTGGCAATGGGTTAGGTAAAATCCTCCATGTACTAGTAATGGAATAGGAAAGTTACTTGGAATCCACTCCTCAAGAGGTTTCTTAAAGGATAGAACCATGTGATGAAGCAAACCACAGCAAGGAAGACTAATATGCAAAAGACCACAGTTAAACAATCCTGACAAGACATAATGATTAGTCTACGACAGCAAGGACTGGCTGAGCCAATGCAAAACAATCCTCCTTATTAGGAGCAGCGTAAGAATTAGTAGACATATCATTGACCACCTGTCGAGGTATTTATACTCTATAGATCCTTTGCGCACAACTACTATTATCAAAAGTACCCTATACATGGTTGTGATCATCGTGCAGTAATTGTGCCTAGGCACAAAGGTGCAGCATTCTATTCCAAGTAGTAAAGGATGTAGACATTTTAGGCGAGAAATGTTAGTAAATGATTAGCAGCACAGTAGAATAGTAGAGTACTGGCACACATTTTCATAATAACATGATCTAGCAGCGATATGTGCATAGTAGAAGGGGAG
>ML794211.1:11181-23691 GCA_009831015.1 Picea engelmannii | reverse complement strand
CCTTTTCTTGCTCCTTGGCTTGCCTTGCTTGCTTGCTTGTTCTTTTCCTCAATAATTTCTAATTAAGCAAGCTAAAGTTAATTACCTACCTATTTGGGAGAGGAATACCCCAAAAGGTTAGGCTAGGGTTTTAATTTGTGATTTAAGATCTAAATGCTCAAGTGTTTTAATATCCTAAATCTATATCTAATACACTAAGTAATTCTCTAGCTTAAGCCTATTGGGCACCTAAATCAATTTATTGAGATCTCATGCATGCTTAGTTCTACAAATGTTTATTTTTATCTCTCATGCTTAGATCTACAACCTAAATGCTTAACTAAGTAAGTGGTGTCTTTGTTTAATGCTTAGATCTTTCTTGATGCCATGTATGAAGTAACTTTTTCATAAGTTGTTAAGTAGGCACATATAAATTTTCTTCTCTTTCACACTTGGTGCTTTTATCTTAATGCTTCAAAACTTAACATAAGTGTGATTGTATATCTTCTATTGGTTGGCAAGTTGTTTTTGCCTTTTGTTATCTATTTCAAGCTATCTCTATTATGCATTTTAGTGACATATACATGTGTTAATGACCTTGATCTTGTAACTTAAACAACACATTTTTAAGGCCAAAGTAAGATTCGGCCAAGTCACTAAATCATCATTAAAAAGTGTTATAAAATCTTTAAAACACTCTAAAACTCACCTAAAAGTCTACCTAATCCATATATATACTTAATAGACTATTTAGGGTACCTTAGACCACCATCTTCACCATCTAAAACAGGGCTTGAGGAAAACAACGGAGGGTGTAGGCAGGGGACTGTCTCACGGTGCACAGGATGTGTCCTCTCCGGGAAGTACTCTTGTTTTGGGCTGACCTGTGAAGCTAGGGTGGCAACACTTATTGAGCATTCAACAATTATTTGGCAATAGGAGGAGGAGGCTTTGGTAAAAGCTTAATAAAATTTGAAAACCTTAAGAAAGCTAAATAACTCAATCTTGGGCTTAAGCCTCTAATAAATACTTTGTGGGTTGAATAATTAGGAGTGTGGTTAATCTTCATCAATCTTAATAATACTTGTGCTTAAAGTATCTAGATCTTCTTAAATGTGTTGATGATATTGATATATTGATGGTGATCTCATAAATGTAATGATGTGTTGATGCTGATACTTTAATCCTTTGATATCCTGCACACATAAAGATAAAACGTAGTTAGCTTGCTCTTTGTATCATTTGTATCTTAGCATTTTTACTTGTAAATAACTGTATCTAATATTTACTGGTTCAATTTATTCTTTTGTAATCTTTTAGACAACTTGTAATTTATTTGTAAAGAACAACCCTAACATCTAGTTGACCCCATTGCCCAACCTTAGGCACTAGTTTTAGTTGACCTAGGGAAGGGTTTTGCTTTACATTCTAACCCTTTGCATCTTGCATTGCTGCCTTAGCATCATAGGATAGATCCCCTCTAACCTTAAGAAATTAAAATTAACTCCTAGAACATTAACTACTAATCATCTAAAAACTAAGGTCTACCCCCTTTGGCTTCCCTAGGAGTGAGCCTAGACGGAAGAGGTTCCGGTCAAAGTGACAGCGTGGGCTGTGAACTTAGGCATTGTGCCTCCAAGGACACACTAAGTGAGCTGGACTTAGCTCACGTCGGCAAGTGTGTATAAGGACGACAACACAAGGCTCATTAAGGGCCAGTGCATACTAGACAACTTTATTTAAGACACAGGAAATATTTGAATGGGTTAGAGAAATTGGACAATGGGCACTTTTCTTAAAGATTGACAAAGCTTATGATAGGAATGAGTGGGAAGTCATTTTACATATTTTATTTTGGCTGGGATTTGTGAGTATTTTTTAATTGGGCCATGGGCACACTTTTTTCCAATGGCTCAACTAGAGCTTGTGTTAGTGGGAACTTGTCAGAGGTCATTCTGTTCCAACGATCTGTTTGGTAAGGGTGTCCTTTAGCCCCTTATTTGTATATTATTGTAGGGAAGGCTTTAGGATATCTCCCTGAAGATGCTTGATTGCAAGGGCAGATTAGAGTCATTTCCCTCTGTGATGGAGAGAAGTTATTTTATGTATCTATTGCAGATGTTTCTTCTCTCACCCCATAGCTTGCTCAAAGTTCTGTAGAGGGAACAATGTAGTGTCTAGGCATATTTGCTAGAGCAACAGTTTGTGAGGAAAAGCTAGAGGCTCTTATTATAGGCAAAATTATATTCCTAGTTGGCTTGTAAAATAATGAAAAGTTATTTAACCAAGACAAATTATACAGTATAATTTGGAATTGTTATCTTTAACATCCCTATGGTAATGGTTGTTGAGAAGGTTTGAGAACAAGCTTCAAGGATCATTCAGTCAAAAATCAAGATATATTGTTTGCAGGGAGAACCACCATGGTAGATGGACTCTTGGAAATAGAGAAATATTATTATTTTTTCAGTCTCTTTCATTCTGGATAATGATGTAGGAAATTGCAGATATTTGTTTGGCAGTTATTTTGGGGGAAATAAAGAGGTATTAGATTTCTCCTAGTAGTATCATGGCACATCCTCACAATGCTTAAAGAGGTTGGAGGGATTTGTTTGACTAATATATGAGCTCAAGGGGTAGTTTTGGTAGTTTAATGGGTTGTAAGGGCTCCATGGCAAGTTTATCACGTAGAGAATGGTAATCATGTGGTTGGCATAATAGGTCTTTTTGGAATTTGTGATGTGGTTGGTGTAGCTAGTTCTAAACTTTTAGCGTCAAGCATTTTTCTAGAGGATTTGATAGGCATGACAGCTAGTGTTCAATGGGTTGCATTGAGACTTTGTTGGACCGAGAAGTGGATGGGATTTCACAATAAGATCTGTTTGGTCTTTTTCTGTTAGGTAGGGGATATATTGACTTAATTCCTTGTTTTGTAGGGAAGAGATTAACAAAGAAGGGATTCCACCACTTGGATGTCTTGCTAGAGTAATCTTAAGGCTATGCATCAATGCCTCTGAGTGTATGCAGGTTAGACAACAAGACCATCCCTCCACTGCATAAAGTGTTGGAAGTAGAATGCCATCTTATGGTTGAAATCCTTGGGGGTGGTGGTCCAAGTGACATCGATGTATTGCTGATAGATATCTTCTCCAATCACTCTATTCAATTCTTGATTTGAGGGAAAGAGGTGACCGATGGCATCTAAGGAGTACCTGAAATGTGGAAGACGATATATAGATTATAGTAAGATAATAAGATAATTTTTATTAATGTCCGACTGATGACCACAAAAGTAGGTCAAAGGGACTGCCGAGTACAATGATGTCGTTACAAAGTAGGAGTACCAAAAGGTCTCTTATAAAAGGCAAGACGTAGAAAGTAAAGTAGAGTAAGGTAGAGTAGAGGGTGAGAACCAAGTTGATGCATGAACAACCCTCAACTCCATGCCCAAAAACCCGCTGTGGGGTGGAGATGTATAAGAGGAGAAGATTCAGGAATAAGAAGAATAAAATGTAATGAGGTGGGTATGTTATGGAATAAACTCATCTCTCTTAACATCAAAGGCCGAATGAAGAAAGCTCAGTATAGTATGATGTCCAGAGGGAGATCTGGTGGGATGTCTAGATTGTCCACTACGCTGCTGTCTGGAGGAGGTAGTTCGCCGCTGAAACCTAGGGGATCTCTCCTATTTCCTAGGGAGGGATCTGATCTGGTCCCATCACTGAAAGCTCAAATTGAGATGCCAACAAATTGAGGAAACAAAAAGGGCCTTAAAGAACTAGCATCGCCTTCGTGTAGAGGAACCTGCGGAGGGAATCTCCTTAGATGAACAAAGAGCCATGAAGGGGTACCTCTCTCTCCTTGAGGTCGAGTCTTCAAGGGTTCAAATCTTATGAAGGAAGAAGAAAAGTCTAAAAATATGCTTGAGGTGCAAGGGATGGGCACAAAAATTTGCATGGATGATGGTTTGGGGAACCATTCACCTGCAGTGAATCAAGCGTTCCAACATAAGTGATTGGAATCTTTCAACCTTAGGCCCATTAATGTGGAAGTAAGCTAGGCCCTTGGATCTCATACCCATAAAGTACAGTGTGTTACCACTCAAACTCTCTCCTAAGAGGAAAAGTCCTAACCCCAACGGGAGAGCCTAGAGGCAACTCTCAGGAAACCACTCACTCTCACCTTGGTGGCCTTGCCCCATTCTTTAGACTACGGAAAGGGATGTCCTAGTCAAGGGGGGAAACCCTACTAGTCAACCAAGCTAAATCGTTGTATAAGGAGTGAGTGTTTTTCTAGCTTGGTTTGACAAAGAGATCTAGTGATTAATAATCAACTTACTCTCAAGGTGTGAAAACAAATTAAGTGTGCAAGTTGTTTGTTTAAATCACTTAGTTTAGAACAAGCTTTGAATGATATGCAAATTATAGAGTGTGCTTGTGTTATGATGGAAAAAAATGACAAATGAGAAAACCCCAATTGCTTATATTTCACATTTAGCCATGTAACCAATGACTCAATTAAATCATGTGTAGAGTCAAACATCAAATTTCACATTTATCACATCCTCAAATAGACCAATGAGTCAATTGATCATGCTTATGCATGTGTAAGAAAATATGGATACCATGCCAAGCCATTTGCTTAAGGAACATGATAAAGTGTCATTCATCAAAACAAATACTTTGGAAATCAGAGATGCCACCAGATTTAGAACAACTCGTACGTTATAAAAGAAACATCACCATCCAATGATTTATAGCAGATTTAGGACAAGTTCAGATCAGATTTCATTTATTAATCCATTATCCAATTTAGAGACTTCACACCATCATTGAAACATTACAAGTTATGGACAGATTTAGAACATGTTCACTAGTTATCTTATGTGCCAATCATGAGGTGAAATTTGTCTTACATTTATCACTGTTTATGCTAGATTTTGGAACAGCTGTGATTAATATTTCATTTAGCCATCAATATGGATTCATTCAAGACATTTAAAACCGTAGAACCGTCCTTCAACCATCAATGTAAATCAGTGAGCATGTGTGAAGTAAAGAGCCATTTAGAGGTCATCCATCATCATAATACCATCAACATAGCAATGCACCATTATATGAAGTAAATGAGCCCAGCTAGAAAGAGTTATTTTGAAAGACTATAAGCATAAAGTGAGCCTCTTAATGATGAGATTTAAGATTAAGTGCTTTAAGTGAAAGATACCAGTTGTGATGAAAACAAGTCATCAAGCATTAGTTGTCATTAGATGTGTGTGAAGGCATGCATTTAAAGAGCAGATTTTGTTAGCTTTTGGGGTAGCTCGGACAAGTACTTCTGCATTGGCGGTGCCTAGCATTGGGAGGTGTCTAAGCGACACTCTTTAAAGTGGCCTTTATGTAATGACAAAAGTGACTTTTGTAAGGTTGAGTGACTTAAGTGATTTAAGTCATCTCAACGAAAGATTAAGTCGTGACCGTTAGATCGTGAGATCCAAGATCTAATTTTGGCCATTGAGATCTAGGGTTAGGGTTTTAGTCATTAGGGGATTATAAAAACAAATCTAAGGAGAGTGAGAGGCACACACAATGAGTGCATAGGAGCAAGAGGGAGTCTTGCTCATGTACTTGTGTTTGAGTAGGCAGGGCTGGGGAAGTGTGCAAAGGGGAAATGAGGGAGATAGTAGCCAGGTGGGCTATGCTATCACTGCATTGTAATCCTCCAAGGGCCATTATCCTAGGAAGGGAGCGCAATAATAATAAAACTCCGAACTAGTTTTCTCGCAAGGGTTTTTCCAAGGGTGTTTACTCGAATCTTGTGTGCAAATGTGTTTGGTTTCTGTTTTTAATGTTTTCGTTGATTATTGTTGAGTAACCTAGTTGTGCCTTAATTCAGTGAATGTGTTTTGCTCGGAATTAACATCCGTGTGCTAGGTTAGCAGAATTCAACATGGTATGAGAGCATGGACTCTGAGGAAACCAAGTTTTGCACTAAGCGAGATTTGACAGTGAGAATTTCAGGTCTTCAGGGGAATTTTTTTTATCGCAGGTCTGCGAGTAAAGACGAGATTTTGAAAAAAAGAGTGTAAAGAGAGCCGTATGACCCAAACGACGTACGGATCCGCTGAATTGTGCTGCAGAGATCGTGGAAATTGCTGGTGAAATGAGTCAACATAGAAGGGCACCCGTAGGGGTTCAATTGTGGCAAGGATCCGAGTAGCAGAGGTAAGAGCTAGTGGACGTGGGTTGCGGAAGGCAGCCGCCTGTAGCAAGGATTGCGGGCATTGGTGGCAGAAGAGCCGATAGTTTGAGTGAACAACAGATCGTTGTAGTAGTTGGCACATGGAGCTGGATGCGAGCTGTGAGACAATAGACAACTGATAAAAGAACAACCACAACCTAGCAGAAAAGAGCTGCGGGAAAGCAGAGGAATCCGCGGTTTGAGGGTGTTGGTAGTTGCTGTAGAGTGAAATAACGACTGAGTGACAAGCTGTGACTGTTGAAGGGTTCACGGGCGGAGAAAAGGAAATTGCGCACGGGTTCAGTAGGTGGAGCTGCCAGAAAGTGAGCACACGGGCTGTAGTGGTAACGGTTGCGATAAAGCCATGGGCGGTAGGGGTGAGTAAGCAGCGTGAGGCTGTTGTGAGGTGAAGTGTGGTCGCCCGGGCTGAGGCTGTCCACGCCAGCAACCAAGCAATCGCCAACAAAAAGGCCAATGTGGAGAGTTGCTGAGAGTAGCCGCTGATTGGTAAAGAAAGCAACCACAATTTTTGTCGCGGACGTAAGGTAGGGCGAGGAGACAACCTAAGCGAATGGCAACAGAGAGTCGCTGCACACAACAACAGAGGTAAGCGTCGGCTGGGAAAAGAAATCCGTGGAGGAGTCCGGCTGTTGGAGGAGCTGTCAGGCAGGCTGTGAAGCTTAGCCGACAGAGCAAGGAGAAGAGGCTACCAGGGTAGGGTTAGCTGCCTAGTAGAGGACCAACAAGGTATTCGGGCAGCCATCGGGTAGGTCTGGGAAGCACCAGGCAGTGGGAAAATTGCCCATAATTTTCCGGACAACGAGTATAATTGTCGGGCAATAGACTGAGATAGTCGAGCAATGCCCATAAAGGCTTCCGGCATCCCAAAAAAGGACTCGGATAGTAGCGGTTGGCTGCTGGCAACCCTAGGGTAGGGGTCCAAGTAGTGGGCTGCGTGATCTGGCAACGAGTAGCATGACCAAATAGTAGGTCCGAGAGTCCAAATTTGAGTCTTTCAATAGGTTGCCGAGATGGCAACGTTGGGGATGGGTTGTGGACAGTGACTCATCTTGCCATATGACGGGAATGAGGTCGATGTTCCTTAGTGTTTCATAGACAACCTCAAACTGTTGTGGGACTAGTACCATGCATGTAGTGAAGGGGGTTGGATGTGTCAGATTCCAGCTAGAGTCAGGAGGTTCTTTGGAGGTGGCAGGAGTGATGTATGTCCCAGGGTTGAAGTTGCTCTCAGTATCAACCTTAGAGGACATGGGGTATGCAGTGATGTTCGAGGATGGACATGTACTCATATGTTTAGAGGGAGTAGATACCCAGGATGCAACAGTGAGGCTTGGCATCAGGGAGGGTATGTTTTACAGGGTGCTGGGACAGCTTGTAGTCGGGTCCAAGGGGATCTTGGATCGTAGATCAGATCAGAGTGCAACAAAGGTAGTAGGGGGGTCTTCCAGTTCAGAGGGAGCAACTACAACAACAATAGATTTGATGGGTTCAGAGATTGATCCAGGAGGAGGTTCTTCCAAAAGTACCTTCCTCACTAAGAGGGAGTGTTAGCATTTGGGGTAGCTCGGACAAGTACTTCTGCATTGGTGGTGCCTAGCATGCGGAGATGTCCGAGCTACACTCTTTAAAGTGGCTTTTATGTAATGACTAAAGTAACTTTTGTAAGGTTGAGTGACTTAAGTGATTTAAGTCATCTCAATGAAAGATTAAGTCGTGACCGTTAGATCGTGGGATCCAAGATCTAATCTTGGCCATTGAGATCTAGGGTTAGAGTTTTAGTCATTAGGGGATTATAAAAGCAAATCTAAGGAGAGTGAGAGACACACACAATGAGTGCATAGGAGCAAGAGGGAGTCTTGCTCATGTACTTGTGTCTGAGTGGGCAGGGATGAGGAAGTGTGCAAAGGGGCAACGAGGGAGATAGCAACCAGGTGGGCTAGGCTATCGGTGCATTGTAATCCTTTGAGGGCGATTATCCTAGGAAGGGAGCCCAATAATAATAAAACTCCGAATTGGTTTTTCCGCAAGGGTTTTTTCAGGGGTGTTTACCCGAATCTCATGTGCAAATGTGTTTGGTTTCTGTTTTTAATGTTTCCACTGATTATCGTTGAGTAACCTAGCCGTGCCTTAATTCAGTGAATGTGTTTTTCTCAGAATTAACAACCGTGTGCAAGGTTAGTAGAATTCAACAAATTTGGAAGTATTTATTTGTGGATAAACCAACAAAGTTAGTGATTTAAATCTTCCACACATCAACTCATTTGCAAATGAAGATTAACCATGCATTAGACTTAAAAAGACAACAGATTTCCAACCAAGAGAAAGCGATTTCACTTTCTCGGTTAGGCCTATTCAAGCAAGGTGTTTTACCAAGTATGCCATTGATTTGCTAGTTAGGTGTCTTTAGATCACTTTAAGGGAAAAACATTGCTTAATTAAGTGGATTATGATGAAGTCATTGGGCACCTTGGCCTATGTATGAGAAAGAACAAGTGAAATTTAAACCCCTTTTGTCATGGATGTATTTTCCAGCATTAAACTTAGATGACTTAGCTCAAGAAAAAATTAGATATATCATCACTAAGTCTATTCATCCATAAAATTTTGATCCATCAAGAGTATTCAACATGTAAAACCAAGATCAAAGTTCTAGCTAGTCAATGTACTTGTCCGAAAAAGAACTAGCTAACAAGTGCAAATTGCTTATTAGATGATAAATTGAACCATGATTAGCACACATATCCAAATCTAACTAGATCTAAGAAGTTAAGCACAAGATTTGGATCTTTAGCAAATTTCGATCTAGAGCAAATAACTTTGAAATTCTTAGATTGCTTTCAAACCAAATAAACGAAAAGTAACAAAAAAGGAAACAAGTGAGAGGGAGAAAAGAAATAGACTAGTGCTTGACTTTCACTTGGGTTGTGGGGTCACACTAGGCCTTCTTGGGCTTGATCCTTGTATCAAGTCTTGGGATTCTGGGCAACCATAATGTGTACCTAATGAATTCCTCCAACAGAGACTTGAATGCTCCAAGATCTTGGTGGAGAGAAGAGTGTGTTACCAACTCTTTCAAGGTAAGAAGTAGTCTGTATCCTTCACTAAAGTAAGGGCTAGAAATCAAATGAATATGTGCTAAAACCCAATACTATAGATCTAGTGATAAATGACTAAGGACTATGAGAAAAGTAACTTTACCTCATGAAACTCCACAAACTGTAACAATTTGCTCCTCTTGTGGCTCCTTTTGTAATCTTCCTGACTTGGTTAGTCTAGGAAATGTTGCTAATGTGTGTGTAGGATTAATGGTTTACAACATATAAATGTTCATACGAATAACAAATGCGACAAAGACTGCAAAGTTTATATTATGATATCACTGCGGAGTACAAATGCCGAATGCGGCTGAATAAAATGAATCACTTGGCTAGATCAAATGACAAAAGGATCTTAGCTGGAATACAATAAGCAAACTAAAAGATAATACCCGATAATAAATGAGTACTGCGGGGTCAATGGATGAGTTGGAACTATGGCAACTCGCACGGTAACTGCTGAAAGTTCGGAAAGTTCGCCCTAGTGGCTAAACTTCTCAGAATGGCCTGGAAACTGTCCCAAATGGTGCGCCCTGCTCTAGCTCTCAGTCCTGATGACTGACCGACCCCTCTGCTGGTGTGTCTGGACCCCAGATGGATCCCCCTGGGGGAATGCGCCCCTCTCTCACTAGAAAAAAGCACCCTGGTGATTCCACCGTCGGAATCGGCTGAGATGTATCTCAAAATGATCGCCTTGGCCTACTGGGAAATGGGTCGGAAGGGTTTCCTTGGATCTAATCTGATGATAGCTCGGGAACCCCGAATGTGTCCGCCAAAAGTGCTGCACTACCAACTCTGGAAAATGCGCCCCAAATGATTTCTCTGTCGAAATTTGATGAGGAACCAGGCGAAAGATGCGCCTTGCCTTCCTCTCAGCTGGGTTGGAGGGGAATCTCTGAACTCTCCTTGGATGGGACACGCCGATCCACTGAACCTCCTCAGGAGTTGCGCCCTCACCCTAGATAAATGCGCCCTTGCTGCTGGACCCTGTGTAACTGTTGCTGAAGAATGATGGAAGACCTGTGTGATCTTCCTGGTGACTAGGGTGTGTCTCTCAACACCGAAATTAGCCAACTAGTGTCTTCCTCTTGGAATCCATTGAACTATCCCTCCTGAGATGCACCTCTCTCCTCAATGACAAGTCGTAATCTGCATAATGATGAATTAGGTCGCTGACCCTTCTCTTATAGCTTTTCTAAACTGTAATTCACTGTTGAAACCCTAATTTGCTGTTGACTTCCAAATTTAGCTCGTCTGTTCTATTTTTAGCTCATAATGGATTAAAAGCGATTTTAACCACTTTTAGCTCAATGTCACTTTTCGAACATAACACCTTTGACTGGAGTGACCTCTAGTAACCCTGTTTACCCCTTTTCTGGCCCTGACATAGTCTAATGGGGCGGTTTAGACCATTAAGCCTCCTCTCTAGAGCTCCTATTTGGAAAGGGACATTACGGTCCTCCCTTCCTGAAATTGCTTGTCCTCAAGCAAGACCAATCCAGGGTGCTGCAACACCTGCTCACTCTCCCAAGTAGCGTCCTCCACTGGAAGCCCTCTCCATCTGATCAAACACTCTCTGATGACCCTGCTCCTCAGTTTCTGCTCTCGGAACTCCAAAACCTCCTCCGGAACCAACTTGAACTGTCCCTCCTCATCCAATGGGGGAAGCTCCTCTGATGTGCTAATGAATTGTCCCACTGCCTTTTTGAGGCAAGATACGTGGAACACGTTATGAATCTTGCTCCCGTTTGGAAGCTCTAGCTCATAAGCAACCTTGCCTACTCGACGCATGATCCTATAAGGGCCATAAAATATGGGCTTGAGCTTCTCGGCCCCACCCTTCTTCAGAGATGACTGTTTGTAAGGTTGGAGTCTTAAGAAAACCAAATCCCCCACCTCAAAGCTGCAGTCTATCCTGTGCCTGTCCGCACTCATCCTCTGTCGGTTCTGTGCCGTCTACAGGTTCTCTTTCAACAACTTGAGAATCTCCTGACTCTCTACGATCCAATCCTTGGCCTTGGGAGCTCTACTCTTCCCGAAGACCAAGTTTACCAAAGTGGGAGCATCATATCCGTACAATGCTCGGAAGGGTGTCATACCAATGGACATGTGGAAGGTGGTGTTGTAGCAATGCTCTCCTAAATGTAGTCACTTGACCCATGTTCTCAACTGTCCACCTACATAGTTCCTCAAATATCCTTCAACCCACTTGTTGACAATCTCGGTCTGCCCATCTGTCTGAGGGTGATAGCTGGTGCTGGTTGTCAGCTCTGTCCCCACCAACCTAAACAACTCTCTCCAGAATGTCCCCATGAACTGACTGTCCCTGTCACTGACGATGTTCCTCGGTAACCCGTGAAGTCTGAAGACCTCCCTGAAGAATAGCTCGGCTACCTGAACTGCACTGTACTCTGTCGGTATGGCATAGAAGTGAGCAAACTTGGTCAATCTGTCGACCACTACATAGATACAGTCCTTACCCTGGACCTTGGGTAGGCCTGTGATGAAGTCCATCGATATACTCTCCCATTTCTGCTCTGAAATGGGGAGTGGCTGAAGTAGCCCTGCTGGGAGAGCATGCTCTGACTTGTTCTGCTGGCAAGTCACACACTCACTGATGTGTCTCATAACGTCCTGTTTGAGGCCCTTCCATGAGAACCTCTCCCTGATCTGTCTGTAGGTTTTGAAAAACCCCTGATGGCCTGCTAGTGGTGAATCATGAACTGTTGCAAGGATCTTCTTCTTGAGTCCCGAATCTGGCACCAAGTAGACTCTGTCCTTGTAGAATATGACATCGTCAATGACCCTATACCTGTCATCCTGTATCTGCCCATCCATAACCTCACAAGTGAACTTGTTCTTGGAATATTCCACTAACAAGTGGGATTTCCAATCTGCTGAAATCTCCATCAAAGAACATGTCATATGTCTCCTCGATAGTGCATCGACCACAATGTTCTTCTTCCCCTTGACATACTCTATGTCGAAGTCGAATGCATGTACCTTCGTCACCCATTTTTGGTGGCGCTCACTGAGGTCCTTCTACTCAAGGAAATACTTCAATCTGTTGTGATCTGTGTCGACCACGAATTTGCTGCCCACCAAATATTGTCTGAATTTGGTCAAGGCATGCATGATTGCCAACATTTCCTTGTCATAAATGGAGTACAATCTCTCG
>ML794210.1:309630-321582 GCA_009831015.1 Picea engelmannii | reverse complement strand
CATTAATGCTTATGCATGCGAGGCTGGTGGAGTGAATTGAAACGATGTAAAACTATCATGTCAGTTGTACAACGAACGACGCCTATTCAAATCATAACAATGCACATCCAAAAAATATTTTAAACAAATGAAATATCAAATAACCATATGAAAACCATGGTGTTCATAACCAAAAATCAGTCTGAATGTTAAATCAACCATAGCATTTGTATGATTTGGAAGAAACCATTATATTGAACATTGCACCAAGGATTTAATCCCAAAGTTAATGCGTTCTATGAAACCATTGCACCAAAGATTTAATCAAAGACACCACATATCATTGCATCAAGAACTTGTAAATTGAAACCATATTAACAAAAATGCAAAGTGAATAAAGGTTTGGTGTTTTGACAATCGTATGACCTTTAGAGGTGAAAAAATTTATGACCACATGAACAAAAGGACTCATAACAATCCAAAGATGATTTTAATGCGATCAAAATGACTTCCAATTCAAGATTTTCATGCTTGCAGTCGTGAAAATTAAAACGAAAGGCAGGTGTGCGAAAGCAAAATATAATAGTGTCGTTTCATTTAAAGAATTGCGATGAGTATTGAGGGTTCAAAAACCCTTGTGTAGGCAGCTTGTAAAGAAAAGATAGAAATGGAAATGGCTGCCAACAATGGCGACACACTGGTAGAAGCAGTTATCTCTGCCAAAAGAACAAATTCAGATTAGGATAATGAGAATAACTATAACTCAAAAACAACCAGAAAATTGTTTAAACATCATCATTAATCATAAAAAATTCCAGGTGTGCTTAAAAAATGAAAACTGATAACAGTCTTGATAAAAGCGAGTCACGATATTAAAGATAAAATCTCCAATACTGTTGACAGAGCCACTGCTGCCAGCAGGCGTCCATAGCCTCGACAGGGTTGTCATTTAACCCACTCTGATATCTATATCCTGCCAAGAAGTTCCAGATCAGAATAAAGGACATTTTAATGGTCAAGAAATTCAATATCTAAAAATTTTCATATACCCGACATTGCTTCACTGCCAGCGGGCCTATTTCGTACCCCGACGAAGTTATCTTGGCGTCATGCATGCATTTACCTGCTGCCAATAGACCTGTTTAGTATCCAAACGGGTTTAAAATCACTTCCCACAGCTCTTTAATGATTTGTTTGGTTTTTAAAGATATATAGTTGAGCAGGGTGACGCTGAAAATTATGAATTTTGGAAATATTTTTACAGACTTGAGGCAATTTTTTTTTTTTAACTATCCTTCATTAAGATGCAGAGATGGTTTACTTACAAAACTGACCTTCGAAGGCAAGGAGACATCTTCTGAGCTATTCCCTTAAGGAACAGGGACAACGTAAGGAGAAAAGGATGATCATGACAGGCTTACAGATTGAGATCAGTTAACACCTTTCAAACAATAGGCTTTCCTTAACATAGCAAATCACAATTGATGTTTAGACAACTTTTCAGCAGTCATTTCAGAAAAAATAAATTCTTTTTTCTTTGTCTGAACAGTTCATAATGCAGGTATGTGTATTTCAAAAGAAAAAACTAATAAGAAAAGGGAGAAATAAAAACCAAAATAGCAAAAGAAAACGAAAAACAAACAAAGAAAAATTATTTACAGAGTGTACATAGGGCTTTTCTCAAGAGAAATACCTTTTTAGAGCTTGGCCATTCACCGGATAGGTGTCTAGCTGTCCCTTAAGATTCTGTAATCAGAAAGAGTTGGGACCCAATTTCTCAGCAATTAAAAACAGTCCTATCCATAGGTTTTGAAACTTCGTGTGCGCTCCCTTTCCCTCATGTGGTTTGTTCCATTTTAGGACAAGGTCACCTACTTCGAAGTTCCTATTAGAGGAAGAGTTGGAATCAAACTAGCTTTTGACCACTAGTTGATGCTGATCTAACTTACATTTTTCTTGAGCTCTTACCTCTTCTAGTTTTATTAAAGCGTTAATTCGATTCTCCAAAGGGGGGCAGTCTTCTTCTTGTATTTTCTGTGATAGTTGTAGTGAGGGAAGAAGAATATGTGGTGGCAAAATTACTTCTCTGCCATAGATGAGAAATAAGGGAGAGTTACCCACAATAGTTTTCGGTGTTACTCTATGAGCCCAGATTGCGTTTAACAATGCATTATGCCATTTTTTGTGATTTTTAGATACCATTCTCTTGATGATTTTAATCAGATTCTTATTTGTTGATTCTGCCAATCCATTGCCCTGAGGATAATAATTGGCAGAGTATTTCAATTTAATTCCATTTTCTAGAGAGAACTCACTCATCTCAAGAGACAAAAAATAAGAAGCGTTATCGAAAACTAAACAGTCAAGGATACCAAAACGAGTATTATATCCGATTTTAAAAAGGCAATTACCTTACTGGTATTTACAGCTCTTAATGGGGCAGCTTCAGACCACCTGGTGAAATAATCTGTGGATTTTATGATAAACTTATGCTGTTATGAGGATGGCGGATTGATTGGTCCTATAATATCAAGACCCCACTGCTGAAAAGGGGAGTCTACCGAAACAGGCTGCAAAGGAAAGGCTGGTTTCTGTATCCACCCAGATGCTTTTTGGCAAATAATACACTTGCGACACAAGGCATGAGCATCTCTAAAAAGGGTAGGCCAGTAATAACCTTCTCTTAAAACTTTATGGGCAGTGGTATCCCCACCAAAATTCCCACCAGCTTCTCATGCGTGCAATTCTAGTAAGACTTTTTCTGCTTTATCTTTCTCAAAACAGCGCATTAGTACTCCATCAAAATTTTGACGAAATAGAATACCATTAATCAGCTGAAAGGAGGAAGATTTTAATCTTAATGCTATTCTTTTAGTGGGATCCAGGTAACGAGGGTCTGACCCATGTTCAATATAGAATTTTATATCATCATACCAGGGACTGACAGAGTTTTGTGCACAACAGATTGAATTTTGATTATACTGTCATGGGTTTGACATATCATTTGCTTCTTGCTGTCCTATTGCTGAGTCAGCAAATAACTTGCATAGCCCTTGGCCTCTCACTATTTTTGCTGGGGTGATTTATATGTCATACTCTTGTAAGGAGGTGACCCAGTTCGTGCTCTTTTCGCCTAGTTCTTTCTCTACTAACAGATTTTTGATGGCTGGGCAAGGGACAATAACTTTCATCCTAGATTTAAAAAGATAAGATCGAAAGTGATTTACTACTTTATAAACAACATAGTCTTGTTGATCTACCGCTGGGTAATTAAGTTCTACGCCTTTGAAAGCAGAGCTCATAAAGGCAATTGGGACTTCATTGTTTTCAACGTTCTTTTGAGTTAGGACAACAACATAGGAGCAGTCAGAAGCAAACATGTAGGGCGTGAAGTCTTGCGAAAATTCGGGGCTGATGAGAGAAGGAGCATCTATTATGGCCTTTTTTATTGAATTAAAAGCTTGGTTTTCTAAGGGTCCCCAATGATATTGTGCGTCTTTCTTAATCAAATTCTATAAAGGTCTCACCATTTCAGAGAAACTGGGGATGAATCTCCTGAAAAAGTTTATTTGGCCTAAGAAAGACTTCATAGAATTTTTGGATGAGGGAGGGGGAAGTTTCTAGATGACTTGAGTCCTTTTAGGGTCGATAATCATCCCTTTGCTAGATACAATAAATCCTAAGAGCTCACCTTGTTCTACTGCGAAGATAGATTTTTTAGGATTCAAGGAAATGTCGTACTTACGACATTACTGTAGAACGACTCTCAAATGAGCTAGATGATTAGTTTTGTTTTTTGAAAATATAGTAACATCATCTAGGTAAACTACGACAGACTGATTGATTAAGCCTCAGAAAGCGATGTCCATTGCTCTCTGGAAAGTGGCACCAACATTAATGAGTCCAAAGGGCATTTTCCTATAAGCGTAGGTGCCCCATGGAGTACGGAAGGTGGTTTTAAGTTGGTCTGGGGGAGACATCAGGACATAGTTGTACCCTAAAAAACCATCCAGTAAGGATAATCTTTCAGAACTAGATACTTGTTGAAGGATCTATTCCATGGGTGGGACAGGGTAGTTGTCTTTATCAGACGCTCGATTAAGGTTCCAGAAATCGACGCATAGTCGGATTTCACCACTCTTCTTCTGAACTGGGACAAGTTTAGAAACCCATTGCGTTTTCCTAACTGGGAAAATTATCTTAGCATTCAAGAGTTTATTTAATTCTTTTTTGACGGTCGGTTCGAGTTTAGGGTGCATTTTTCTTAACTTTTGTTGAAATGGTAAGGTTTGGGGTTTCATAGGAATGACGTGTTGTATGATGTTAGGGTCAAAGGTTTTTAGGTCGTCATATGTCCATACAAAAACATCTTTGAATTTCTTAAACAATTTAATGAACATGACTTTCTCTTGTTCGGAAGACCCCACCCCTAAATTAATGCACTGTGGATTGTCATTAGTTCCCAAGTTTACTTTTTCATAAAATAAAGAGGAACTATTTGTTTTAAAGTTGACCGATTTTTTGAATTTGTCTTGAAGATCATAAAAAAATTCTAATCTAACTACAGATTTAGGGATAGAATTTACCATGTCCAATGAATATTCAGGAGATCTCGGATCTGGTATTACCGTGAAATTATGCAGATTGTCTTCATGAGTGCATTCGTCGATCACCGCGCCTTGGAAAGTTTCTTCCATATGCAGGAAACTAATAATTTGTTGATCATCGTCGAAGACTCTCCAATTCATGATGTTGTCAAGAACAAATGGCCTGAGCAATAGTTCGACGGAGAATGCATTCAGGGACAAGCCTTCTGCAGGAAAGAGTTTGGAAGCTATGTTAGCTAATAGATCAGCTTCTGAATTATTCAATCTAGGAATAGAATTTATGTTGAAAGAAGAAAACTTATTCATTAGATTCCATACCTCAGATTGGTAGCTTTTAAGATGCGGAGACAGATAGTGGATAGAATCTCTTACCTGTCTAACCACGATTTCTGAATCGCTAAAGACAGTCAAATTTTGAATGTTCATATCTAATGCTTTTCTAAGGCCCTGCAACAAAGCCTGATATTCTTCTGTGTTATTAGTTCAAATTCTAACCTGCAGGCAATCAGGGCTTTGTTACTTGCTGGATCAATAATAACGTAGCCCACACCAGCTCCTTCTTTGGATTTTGACCAGTCAAAGTAAAGAGACCATATTTGATTTTTATCGGGTGCATGAGACCATTGTGTAGAAACTGTTGGCTGCATATATGCTACAATCTCGGACTGTTTTTCTGGATTAATGATAGAGAAAGTTTCAACCATGAAATTGTCGAAAAAGGTATCCATCCCTTGTATTTCGGGTGAATCAGCAAAAGGTGTAAATGGTTCATTGGGATCATTTAAATCTTTCACTGTGAACTTTAGGTAATGCTCACGATTTACCTTGATTTTTTTGGGCTTGTCGTTCTTGGGCAGCCACAAGTGATACTAATATGTCGTGAAATAGCCATGTAGCTTCTCTGACCAGTCTCTGCTTAGAAACAAACCATAAACTTCTGGAATATCCACAACAATAATATCAATCATTTGATGAACTTTGGGGTTAGACGATAATCTTATAAGCACATCCCTTAATTTGCCTATAACTTTAATGCTAGTTCGATCAAGTTGGATGATCTTTAAGGTGGATGGTTCGACTTCAGAATTAATCTTCTGACACACAGACCATGGCATTACATTGGATGATTCTCTTGAATCTACCATACAATTGTGCATGTTCCTATTAAAGATTTCGAAATTTGACAAAAATGGAGGTACATTTCTGCGAGTACTAATGGTGGAAGCTTGTGACTTTTTACTCCCAGCCTCTAAAGCTAATTTATCTACATTTGTTACATTATTTACAGGAAGGCCTCCCTTCTCATGAGGATCAGAATTGTTCTTAGCGGAAGCCTTCCGAGGAACTTTTGGGTTGTTCTGAACAACTTTGTTACTGCTCGAATTACCGTTTTTTCTATTTTATGCGATATTTTGTAACATTTTTTGTAGCAGAAACAAAAACTTTAATAATTCATAAACAAAAATGTTAGCCCTTAACTTTTTTAGATCTTCAACTAAATCATAATCTAAGCTTGGGTTTACATGACTATATTTAGTCTCAGCTAGTTTAGACTGTTTTGGGGGCAAAATCGTAGTGTTTTCAGAAGAAGGTTTGTTTGATGTCTTACTCCTAGTATTGTAGGGATGTACTGTCTCAAAATTAGCTTGAAAAATGCTATCCAAGAAGTGTCAAAAAATGTTCGGAGAAGATTCTTCTTCTTCAACTGTCTCTTGTTCAACTACTTCCTTAGGGATCTTAGGGGGCATCAAGTTATCCTGGGCTTCTAGAATTGTTTGAATGGTGAATTGCAGGCTTTCTAGATTTAGGCCCTCGGTATTTGAATTAGGTCGGTTGGTGGGAAAAGGATTCCTAAACGGGGGTTTGTAAGGCCCTTTGCTCGAAGAATCTTCTTCGGTCGTCCTTTTCAAATCTACAACTTTATTTGACAGTTTTTGAACGACTTTCGTTAAGTTTTCTAAATCTGAGTTTTCAGGTTGTGTTTTATTTTGAGCAGGTCTAGGGAGGATTTCGATTTTCTTTTTGGAAGATGAACTAGTCTCTATTTCATTTCTAGTAGTGTCTTTTAAACTAAGGATGTCTTTCTCAATCTGACTGGCCTCTTCGAAGGCCTCTAACAATGTGTCTTTCTTAGATTTCTTTACCCAAATGGTTATACTTTGGTGTAAGGCTTTAGTATAGTATGCTATGATAAGATTCTCAGTAGGCATCGAATCTGTAGGGATTCGGTTCTTTAGTGTTAAGAATCTTTGATTTTCTCTTTGGGGTTCATTCTTAAACTAGAAAGATCCATGACTAGAACTTCTGGGGACTTATCATCTCCAAACTTCTCAAGAATGCAGGATTCAAACTTCTCCCATGACACGATCATATGGGGCTGCTGGGCAAAGTACCAAGTAGAGGCATTGCCCTCAAAAGTATAGGGGAACAACCTACAGAATACGTCTTCATGCTCGACATTGTGGAGTCTAATGGCTAACATAAACTTTTTAATGTGATCTTCGATGATCTGTTTAGAGTTAGGGTCAAAATTGGGGAGCCACCTCTCCAGATGTTTGGGTAAGGGATGCTGAGGCCCAGGTACGGCTACTGCATCTTGGTCAAGCCAGGGTTTGGCAGGATTGTTTCAGTTGGCCATTGGTGTGGGCGGTGTGGAAGGTTGGGAAGAGGAACTACCCTCGTCAAAAGAGTCCTCTCCAAAAGAAGAAGGGGATGATGGAGGTGGTGAGGGTGGTATTCCAGATCCTCCTGCAGCAGGAGTGAGGGTTGGATCTGTAGGGTTTAAAGTGAGGTTAGTGCCTCCAAGTTGTTCTGTGATATCAGAGAAATCTAATGGTTGGTCCAAAGGTAGATTTGGTTGTCTTAAGTGGGCGAAGGCACTATGTGTTCTTAAGAGAGATTGGCGGACAACCTCTTGTACATCACCACCTGAAGGATTTGGGGTTACTAGTTCAACTGTGATCCGTAGATCGTCGTTTGATGTGGTTTCTATTTGAGGGACGATGTTGTCATTTGAATCACCTCTTGTCACTATAGGTGAGCAGTTGGGTGGTGGAGGAGTCTTACGACCGCCTCATGCCATTAATAATTTTCAGGTCCTCCTTCTAGCGCCATTTGTTGACGGGCGAAATTGAACGTCCGTCAACTAGAGGGGTGGATCCGGTCTGGGGTTGTCTAAATAACCCAAGCCATTTGGATTAATCCACTCCGACGGGTTTAGCGGCTCCATTGGCCGATCTAAGTCCTAGGAAAAAAAAAAAAACTAAGCTAAAGAAACTAATGTAAGTGAAAAAACAGTTACTGCAAACTATATACAAATCTAAAATATATATACAGTTTACTAACTAATATTATAAAACAATAATTCTACTTATTAAACATTCTGCTATCAATATAATTAAATCTCAATTATATATGTAAAGTATTTACAGAATACAAATTTTGATCGAAATTTGCAAAATCATTTGTAATTTGTCTTATGACAGCGAAGCTATTTTATTTTTATTTTTTATAACTTTTATGAAAAGGAAATGAAACAACAACTATCTAATTAAGAAAAGAAGATAATAATCTGTACTATATATCTATCTAAACTACAAAGAATTCTCAAATTAATTAACTATTAAATTGCAAATAACAAACTGACCTGAAGTAGCACTTCCTATTTGTCCTATGCACAGTACTCGATTTAGCTGTTTGATGGAGGAAACCCGCACCAGATTTTGCAAAAAGCTTCTCGTAAACAGGAAGCAACGATGCTCTTGAATACGAATGATAGGACAAAAAAGAGATATAGCAACAACAATTTTATAGTTTACAGATCATCACATTTAGATAAATCCCATTGCCAAGATTTGTACATAACTGTTCATTTAACAAAGAAGATAAACCTTCTATTCATTAAATTAAAACATGGTAATTGTTGTAAGTAAAATGAAATACATCAAATACGGACAATACTTAATTCATATCACATCAACCTGTAACAAATCTTGATATCTAAAGTAGTCAATAATTTGATGACAAATTAAAATGCACAGAAACTTGAACAAAAGTAAGATAAATTGAAGCTAAAGCCGTGCAACAAATCCACTTCTATTCAAGTCTGTATAATCATCAGCCCATAGTCTTTGTTCTCCCAACAGTGATCATAGTTTACAAAAATAATAATAAGTATATAAAGGCCATAGGATAAAACATTCCTTGTGGAAATTATCAAACTGTTTGCAAAAAATATGGGAACAATCTCCCAGATTTCTATTTCCATCTAAGACTAACAACCTAATCCAAAAACTGTGTAACAAAAAGCATGTTCTAAAATTCCATCATCGATCCAATTCCCATTGAAATTTGTGTGTACCTGTAGATGCACAAAAAAAAACAATTTTAGATAGTGTTTAATTGTAAAATCAACAAAAAAATCAAATTTTATGACTAGCTACAGAATCTCACAATTTTGTAGCTAGTCATATTCACAAACATAATCGTATTGAATCAATCCAATCAAAACAGAACTATATTCTATTTATCAAAAAAATCTTTTATACTAATTCAAAGCAAACAAAATCGTTTATGCTAATTCAAAATAAACGAAATCATTTATGTTAATTCAAAACAAACCAAATCGTTTATGCTAATTCAAAACAAACCAAATCGTTTATAAAATCATTGTTGGAATATCATACCTTGGCTGTAGGGATATGATTCGGTCAAGTTAACTTTTAATTAACAATGGCAGTGGTTGCCTCAACATTTTTGAACATGACAGAGTTTGTGGTCTTTTGCCTCTTATCGTTAGCTTGCAGTCTATCATTTTCCTTGGTTAACACAATCACCCGGTCCTCCAAGGACTTAATTCAGGATTGCAACAGAGGGACATCTGTATGGTATCGTTCAAGCCATGAGTTGCATTCATTGCACTATGGTTGATCGAGTCGTGTCATTACAGGTGAGGAATCTTTTAAATTGCCAAGGGTTCCACTATCAAACTTAATTCCGGGGAATTTAGGGTCATTTTTAAGGCATAGTGGGAGGTTGGATACGTAGTCATAGGGCTCGACAGAATAGAGGCCATGAGATTATGGGTACTCCTCGGTCAGAAATCGCTCAATCTCAGAATTTGAATCTTCACTTAACATAATAGGTTTCTGATCCATCTTTTGTTTGGGTTTATTGTGAGCACACCTAGATATCCAACGTGCAGCCTTCTTACCTTTGGTATTGACATCGATATTACCCTTGCCCTTTTTTCTTGCAGGCCTCTTAACAGGTTTAGCATTGTCTTTTAGGCACGAGCCAGGCAGGGTGTCGGGTAGGTCATCGTTCGGGTAGGTTGAGGGTTCAACAGCGGGTAGGAGTGTAGGAGGAGGCACGATAGGCCCGACAGGCCCGACAAGGGTTTCAGTGACCACAGTTTTGTCTACTTGACCAAACTCAGGACTGGCATAGCCATTTCTCAACAAGAATGCTTCCCAACAGTCTCCACTCAACCTTAGATGATGGACTATGACAATTTTTATTAAACAGTGGTGGAAGAGGCTGGAGTCAGCCTTCTCCCTCTTGTAACGTTTAGCCATTTTATACAGACTGTGAAGGAGGAAATGAGGCATATTCAAAGGGAAATCTATGAAATTCATAAATAGTCGTAGGTGGTAAAGGAAAACCAACCCATATCTACCTTCTCAAGTAATGAATTGCTTAATAATGGCCAATAAATCATGCCACCTAGACTTAAGGGCTGTGACTGGCATACCTTTGTCACAACTGCTAATTTTCCTCGAGGTAAATAGGAGCGGCCATGGCACTTCATCCACCTTCGAATTGTTAAACCATCTCTCCCCTTTGGCTGGTAGACCAGTGGCTAAGCTGAGGAATTCCTCGTTCAATTCGAGTTGGACGCCCCCAACTTTGGCTCTGCATCCATCGAATGTGAGGGCAAATTGTTGAGCGACTGCGAGGTTGAAAGCCTCAAATTTTTGAATGAAAACTAACCAGCCATTACTCTCCAGGTCCTCACAAGTGTTGTCAAATAACAACAACATTTGGACGCCATTGGGTTCTATGCGCACTACAGGTGCCATAGCAGATAGCACACAGTGAACAGGGTAATTGGTGAGGGGGTTTGTTAAGGTAAACACAGAACCAACTACCCGTAGGTTTTCCCAAAACAAGAAGAGGCAGCCTGAGGTGCAAGGAAGACGTTAATGCTTATGCATGCGAGGGTGGTGGAGTGAATTGAAACGATGTAAAACTATCATGTCGGCTGTACAATGAACGATGCCTATTCAAATCATAACAATGCACATCCAAAAAAGATTTTAAACAAATGAAATATCAACTAACCATATGAAAACCATGGTGTTCATAACCAAAAATCGGTCTAAATGTTAAATCAACCATAGCATTTGTATGATTTGGAAGAAACCATTATATCGAACATTGCACCAAGGATTTAATCCCAAAGTTAATTCATTCTATGAAACCATTGCACCAAAGATTTAATCAAAGACACCACATATCATTGCATCAAGAACTTGTAAATTGAAACCATATTAACAAAAATGCAAAGTGAATAAAGGTTTGGTGTTTTGACAAATGTATGACCTTTAGAGGTGAAACAATTTATGACCACATGAACAAAAGGACTCATAACAATCCAAAGATGATTTTAATGCGATCAAAATGACTTCCAATTCAAGATTTTCACGCTTGCAGTCATGAAAATGAAAACGAAAGGCAGGTGTGCGAAAGTGAAATATATTAGTGTCGTTTCATTTAAAGAATTGTGACGAGTATTGAGGGTTCAAAAACCCTTGTGTAGGCAGCTTGTAAGGAAAAGATAGAAATGAAAATGGTTGCCAACAAGTCTCTGAGTCATTGATGAATTAGTATAAATAGTAATGTTCTATATAACAGCCAGGGCAATCTACTCGAATCAGCCTTGACTTCACTTAATGAATATCATATTTGCGGGGAAGAAACATACCTAATAAATATATATGCTACATCAGTATATCTGCTACACCAAATAATCCATCATAAAATAACTTAATTAATATAAAAAAAAAATTAATTAAATAAACAATTAATTACTTAATGAATATCATATTTTTCGGAAAGAAACATATAATAAATTTAATAGTATTTATCCTAGTATAGTGGACCCTTCCTCTTTTAGAATAGGGTAATTGAAATATCTATTATATTAGTTTTGTATATTCAAATACATAACTGAAATGAAAACAATTTTAATTGAATAAATTCAAAAATAATGTAACATTCACTCTTTTAACTTATCAATATAAGTGAAATGAAAACAATTTTGATTCAATAAATTAAAAAATGATATAGCATTCACTCTTTTAAT
>ML794210.1:276066-295271 GCA_009831015.1 Picea engelmannii | reverse complement strand
CAGCGCCGATTCCTTTCCCTGAGGCATCACATTCCAACACAAAGGTATTTTTGAAATCAGGAAGGGCCAGAATCGGAGTGGTCCACATGGCCATCTTCAAGGTTTGAAAAGCTTGAGCAATTGCTAGAGTCCAAGTGAAAGAGCTTTTTTTGAGGAGATCCGTGAGAGGTGTTGCAATCTTTCCATAGTTCTTAACAAACTTGCGATAATAGCCTGTTAGGCCCAAAATCCCACGTAAGTTTTTGAGATTCTTTGGGTGCGGCCAGTCTTGCATATCTTCAATCTTTTTCGGGTCCACCCTGATGCCATCCTTTCCCACCAGATGACCCAAGTATTCTAATTCTGAGGCACCAAAAGAACATTTAGACTGTTTCAGGAAAAGTTGGTGCTGAGAGAGTAGGCGGAGAACTTGATGCACATGAGTAAGATGGTCTGTCCATGTTTTTCCATAGATGAGGATATCATCAAAGAAAACTAAGACAAAATGACGGAGAAGATGGCGGAAGACATGGTTCATGAGGCTCTGTAAGGTGGAGGGGGCGTTACACAAGCCAAAGGGCATGACCAAAAACTCATAGTGGCCCTCATGAGTGTGAAAGGTTGTCTTGGGAATGTCTGCCTCTTTCATACGTATTTGGTGATAGCCCGAGCGAAGATCAAGTTTGGTAAAGAATTGGGCACCACTCAATTCATCCAGGAGGTAATCAATGACAGGAATGAGAAATTTGTCTTTGATGGTCAGTTTGTTGAGAGCACGGAATTCAGGACACATTCTCCAAGAACCTTTTTTCTTCAGTGCCATGACAACCGGAGACGACTAAGGGCTCGTACTACGACGGATGGCGCCTACAGTAAGGAGTTCTTGGACTATTTTCTCAATTTCATTTTTTTGTGCAAAGGGGTGGCAATATGGACGAATATTGGGGGGAAGGCTTCCTAAGACAAGGGGAATGGAATGATCATGAACACTGTGGGAAGGAGGGAGTCCTTGGGGAGTGGAAAATATCGTTTTATGTTTAGAAAGGAGGGCTTGGAGGTCTTGGGGCACTGGGGGTGTCTCTATGGCTTGTATGGCATGGAGTTGGGCAATGACACCAGAATGACCTTTTTTGAGCATCTTTTCCATGTGATGGGAACTGATGACCTCAGGTGAACCAGCAGTGATGCCTTGGAATTTATATTGGTGGCCTTCTTGGTCGAATTGCATGGTTAAGTTCTTAAAATCCATGACAATGGGACCCAAAGTCCTTAGCTAGTCTGCTTCCAACACAATGTCGCAACCTCCCATGTCAATAGAAAACATATGGGATTTTAAGTGGTAGTCATCGATTTGGAGACGCACATTTTCACAGCGCCCGCCACATTTCATAGAACCACCATTGGAAATCATAATTTGGAAATTGTTGACAGCATGGATGTAGCAATGGGTTTCTTGGAAAATGTGGCGATGAATAAAATTGTGGGTGCTGCCACTATCAACCAGAATGATGACCTTTCGGTGCTTTATGTAACCGATTAACTTGAGGGTTTGGGGGGCAGAGAAACCGATGAGAGCATTGAGGGAAATGATCGGTTCCACTTCGGGAGGGTCGGAGGGAGGGTTTATGTCAATGATTTCTGGTGACCCGGGCACAAGGGGAGTTTCAACATCCTCTTTCGGAATATCCTCAGAGATGGCAATAAAAAGATTTTGTTCCTTACATTTTTGGCTCGGGAAATATTTGTCATCACAATTATAACAGAGTCCTTTGAGTTGGCGTTCAACCATTTTAGCCTTAGTCAATTTTTGGATCTTTAATGGGGCGGAGGAAGTAGTGGGGTTTACTAGTTTAGGGAGAGGGATGAAGGAAGGCTTGCGGTTTTGAGAGGAAACAATTTGTTGTGATTCTTTCTCTTTTTTAGTAGCCTCCACCCAATTTTCAGGTCGAGCCATGAGGATATGGGCCCGAATATCCTCCTTGAGGCCACTAATAAAACACTCTCGAAAGAAAGCATCAGTCATGCCCTCTGTTCGAAAATCTAGGCGCTCAAATGCAGCTATGAAGTCTTCTACTGCTCCTGATTGTTTCAATTTTGTCAAACGGCCCAAATGGTTGGTGCCCATGTCAAAACATTCATAAAGCTCAGTCACAAATTGGGTCCAAGCAATATACCCTTGATGGGAAGTTTTTCTCCATTGCCACCATTACCAACATTCTTGATCTAGATGGAGAACACCACACCGTAGTTTCGCCAAGTCATCTGTAATGTTGTAGAGAGAGAAATAATGTTCCATTTGGGTGACCCAACCAGTGGGGTCCGAGCCATAAAGTTTGGTTACATCCACTCGCAGAAGGCATATGTCCCATTAAAAGTGATGGGGCTGAAATGTATGGGAATGGGAAGAAGTTTCACCTTCAGTCTTTGTATGTGCGTCAAAAAAAGGGTCATCGGTAGGGAACTTTAGTTTGGTGCAGAGTGATGCAAAGATAGATTCAAGATGGGTGGTTAGTTCTTGTTTGACTTCCTCCATTGTGGACTACACGAATGCATTTATGGTGGTATTGATGGATGTATCACGGGAGGCAATAGTAGCACTGAGTTGTTGCACTTCTATTTGGGTCTCGAGGAAACTAGATTGCAAGGTGTTGAAGCGAGACTCCAGTTCTTGGCTACGGGTATGGGCCATGAGGATGGGTGAACTGAAAAGGGAGCGATGGGGTCAGAATTTTTTTGCAGAAAAATGATATGGATGAATGTGATAAGGGAGAAGAGATGAGTCTAATGGAATATGTATCAAATAATGGTGAAAAAATTTCCAGACTTTTTTTTTTTTTACAGCTGCGGGGTTATAATTCGGTCTAAAGAATGTTGTAGTGCTGAAATCCCCAAATTTTTAACCAGAAAGAAATGTGTATTTACTTGGCAACTCGAAAACAGTTTCATGGCAATAGATCTGGCCGGTTTAATTTGTTTATGTTTATGTTCCCAAAGGGTTAGGTATTCAAGGGTTCTACAGACAAGGGTTTTTCCTGTGCTATAGCTCTCTAATATATGTGCGGGTTCCAACTGTAGTACTCAGCCCAATATCTCAAGGCACTAAATAAGGAGGATAGGCCGTACCCTTATATGTACTACCCGACTGCCCAGGTACTAGAGAGTATCTTCCCGAGTGCTGTTCTCGGTGACACTATAGCAGTCCGGCGGCCGGTAGGTTTATCTAAAGAGGGCTTTAGGAAATCTAGGTCGATCCGTACACAGGTGTTGTCTAATGCGCTACCACTCGAAGGGTACCAATAGGGGTTACAAGGGTAGCCAACAGATGTGCGCTTAAGAACGACTTGTATTTCCTGCGTGTATGAATCCCTCAACCGTGGGTTTATGCGCATAACGACAAATCTCTGTGGCTTAAAGACGTCGGAATACGTCTCTACCCTAAAAAAAAAAATACCCACAATTTCTGCCAAGGAAAGTTCTCTTATACCACTTGCAAGATACCAGATATAATAAATACGCAGAATAGAAATAAAATGCTAGAAATGGCAGAATAACAGTAATACAACCAGCATAATCTCCACAATAACACATAAATAATATGAGAACAACATCTGAAATAGCACTTTGATTCAGAAAGCAATGTTCACAGGCCTCTTCGAGGGGGCAACCTCCAGTCGAGCAGCGCTCTGTTACAATAATCTCCAAGCTAGGGTTTTCATACCCACGACCCTTATTTATACTAAATATGTCTATTAACAGAAGCATCTAGAGGAAGATCCTTGTAGAAGAAGAAGCTTCTATTAGGTCTTCTTACATCCGCCTTATTCTATTTTATTGAAAGGCCTTATTAATATTTGTTAGTAACATTTCTTGTCCTAGTCACAAGAGTATTCAGGTCTACAAGTTGCACAAGAAGCGCTTGAGTGCAACACAGGAAAGTCTCGTTTTAATATTCCAAGCAAGTAAACGGGTGAGATTATATTGTCGACGGTCCGGATTCATCCATAAGAGCAGATCGACGGCTGACGGGAAATCATGGATTAGAGGAGTTGCGCTGAGATTAGCGCGATGGATAGCGCCTGTATTTCATGCAGGAAAGAATAGAAGTCGTTCATCCAGAGGAAACGTGGCGTGAGTTCCATTCACGTCGGATTTTCGGCATTCGGGAGTTCGAAAGGTGAGGGTTCTATGTCGTTCTACATCTCGAAACCCCAAACCCCGAAGCATCAAAAGCGCCCAGAGTTGGGCCCATAGTATCACGGAGCAGTCTCAGCCGTCCATCCAAAGGGGACACCTGGTGCGCGATTAGGCTCTTCGCCTTTTCGCCCATAGTGACTTCGAGGCGCAAGGAGCAGCTCCATATCCCCGAGGTGCGAAGTGCCAAGAGCATCCAGGACCCGGGGCCCACAGCATCGTTGAATAGGTTCAGGACCATCATATATGAGAGGGACACGTGGCGCCCAATTAATCCATCTCAGCGTTTCGCTCATCATGACTGTGATAAGCAAGGATCATCTCTTTCCTATTCACGAATGCCGAAAGCGCCTTTGAGAATAAACACAGGGTCACAACCTGTGGTCACTTGGGAAATAAAAAGAGCTGTTCCAGAGGGGCCAAAGGTGTCGAGTTTGGTCACAGAAGGAATCATCGCAATCTCCAGGAGCCATCTGATTCGACCTCAATCTTGGTTTTCTCTTAGAATAAATGAAGGTAAGAAGGGGTGGTTGAAACCTCTCCTCATTCATTAAGTGTAAGGTATGGAGGGTCTGGCAAGATGTCTGCCTGAGAGGGTCCTGTGTACCGATTTTTTCCAAAGAATCCATGCCAATTCCTCGACTAGCCAGAGAGGTCTGCACACACTAACTCGGCACTTAATGTCTCAACTACCCCCCTTGCAGGAGCCATGCACAATTAAGGAGGCGTCTGACGAAGGATATCTGTCCGAATTTGACTGAAGGGACACCAAGCCTTGGATGACTGAGAACGCCTCTGATTAGGTGAATTTTTCTGAGTATATAGACTCAGTTTTTGTATTTTGTAAGTATCGATGGTTGAGAAAGGCTCTTGCTTGCAAAGCTTTAGTGAAGCACTGTTATTTTTGGTTATGTGTGGAATTTTGAGACTTCTTGCCTTATGAATGTTAGTTTCTTTCGCATCTTTGTTTACACTATGTTAGAGCAGCTCGGAATTGGAGGATCCAGTCGATTTGTAACTGTTATAGGATGATGTAGGTTGGATCACTGTAACAATTGCATTTTTTCTAATCGGTTTCTGTGATTTTCTTAGCACTGAATGACTTGGAATTGGAGGATCCAGTCAAGTCCCCCTTTCAGTTTCTCAAATCCCTAAACCAAGAGGATCTTGCATTCAAAGTTTTTCTTCTACAAACTACTGAAAGGTCCATTGCTTGAGGTAGTTTGTTCACCCCTCTCACCAAGTCTTCAACCTGCTCATCTTTAAATCAACTCACTGGTTGAAGTTAGATCAAGACCTCATTTGTTCCTTACATACTGGACCCAGTCTCTAAGTTAGAGTGATATCTTCCCGAGTCTCTACCCATTTGATCACACATTACAAACTACCGTGACATAAAACTGATGGGCGTTGGGCTCTGCTCCTGCAAGCAATCTAGGAGTGACTTCTGATGCTAACATTTCTGGCACCGTTGCCGGCGACGAAGTTGAAAATTTTCCCTGGGATTGAACGACATTGAGCCTATGATTCTGAAGGTGGATCGAGTATCAGAGACTTTGAAGATTGCTACTGTGCACCTGGTGACTCCATTGTAACAACACCACTGTGGTGAACCTGTCATGTTAATTGTGGCTTTCAGAGGTAGACACACGCGGTCCCATCCACAACTGCCTCTATCTCCACCTAAAACTGATCCAGAGGTGGTCCTTATAAAAGGAAAGGCCTCTGAAGCAGAAGCTTCCACCACTGAACTAGGTAATCCGCCATCTCCTTCTGTAGGAACTCCATTTTCTCCTCCTCAGTTTCTTAACAGACCTCTTTCTAAGGTTTCCCGTTTCCTGAATTTCGGGAGTGTTCCTACTGAGTTTTCCCCTCCTAGTCTGGGATTGGAGGGAGAAACCCTTGTCACTCCCCTCTCCTCTAAAGTTGTACTTTGGCATAGAACCAGGACCGCAGAAGATTTCCCAACTCCTATCTTTGCCACTCCTCCTCTTGTTATTGTTTCCACTCCTGCACAAAGAGGAGCATCTTTTGATTTGAGCCCGTTAGCCTTCTCTTTAAATCCCCTTTTGTTTCCCATTCCACTTCGAGACTCATTCCTAGTATCCCCTTCACAGACTCCTTCTCCTCCAAGTTCTCCTCCACCTAATATTCCTATGGCTGGTGCTAATCCCCCTCTAAATAGAATGGACGCCATAGTCGCTGCCAGATATGCTCCCTTAATCCTACCCCATCTTATGAATCCTCTCCCTGGCATAGATTACTTTAAGTATATGCCCAAGTCCACTAGGAAAGGGGACATAACTGCGGAAGAGCACTTGGCTTCTTTCTACAGTTATGCAGACAACCTGAACATTGAAAATGAATATGTCTGGATGATATTCTTCATCCAGATCCTAGATGGTGAGGTGAGGAAGTGGTTTAGAGGATTGGCCCCTAGATCTATTACTGGGATCGAAGCCCTGGATAGTTCTTTCCTGAGGCAGTGGGGAGATAGGAAGGATTTCATGTATTATATGACACAGTTCGGGTCTCTGAAGAGGATTGAAGGAGAGTCTATCTCTGACTTCTCCAAAAGATTCAATAAGATGTATAATAAAATTCCTGCTGAAATAAAACCCTCAGAAGCCTCGGCCAAGATTTCTTATGCTAGTGCGTTTGGCCCCAATTTTTGTCTTTTATTGAGAGAAAGAAGAGACACCTCCTTAGCTCAAATGCAATATGCGACCATAGAAGTGGAATCTAATGTATTAGCAGCTGATAGACTGAGGAACGAGGCCGACGCAGACAGAAGAAAGGGAAGATCAGAAACCTCAACTTTTGGCCCACTAGTGCCCCACCCTAAAGTGGATGAACTGACCAAGATGGTGAATTCTCTGTCTACAGAGATGGAGAGAATGAAGGTGGAGGGAAGGCAAGCATACAAGGGCCCTCAAAATGCCAAAAACAAAGGAGGTTTCAGGAGGCCAAACAATATTACTTCCCCGACGGTGCAAAGAGAGAGGGGAAGAGACAGAGAAGACCAGAAGATTCAGGCCCCTTTTCAAAACAATTTTATGGCCGAGGAAGAAGGGGGGGAAACAGATGAGCTTGATCCTGAAATCCATTGCTTCATAGACACTCCTCCTTTTCCTCATCTCACTCAATCAACATACGAGGAGTCTCTCATGGACAGTCAACTAAACGAACTGAGCAAGGGAGACAAGGCTAGTGGCACCCAAGGCAGGTATGACCGGAGGTCTAAGAAAAGGACAGTAGCACCTGATGTTCCTGAGCAGTCCACTAGAACAGAGAAGCCTGCTAATGAAGTAGCAGAAAGTCACAAAGGTAAGAAGCCCTGACCCCTCTCTCCCGTAGTCCAGAGTCATGTCCCCGAAATAAGAGAAATCTCGAAGCTTACATATTCTTTTAATTTCGAGCATGAAATTCAAAAGATCAGAATCCTTGTGCCCCTGACCGAATTGATTAAACATGAAGTCTCATGCCTTCCCACAGACTCCATCAATTTCCAAGATGAAAATCCTGCAGTTTTTCTAGGTCCTATGGTAGAAGACAGGAATGACTCATCCCCTCCCTTCTACACTTCCTTGAACATACATGACAAGGTACTGCACAACTGCTTCATGATTCGAGGGCTTCTCACAACCTCATGCCCAAAATTGTCATGGAAGAGTTAGGGCTAGAAGTCACCCGAGCCTATCATGACCTCTATTCCTTTGACTCCAGAAAAGTTCAATGTCTAGTAGTTATCAAAGACCTGGTCGTGACCTTGTTTCAGTTACCCATGAAAAGTGTGGTCATGGATATTGTAGTGGATGATGTCCCCCCCAAGTTCAGTATGTTGTTATCAAGATATTGGATAAAAAGACTGGGGGGAACTTTGTAGATGGACCTCACATATGCTACTATCCCAGTGTTTGGAGGAGAACATAGGAGTCTATACAGGGAAGCCCAACTGGCCTATATAATCAGTGATGAGGCCAACCCTACCAACCATCCCATTTTTTCCCTGGACACTGATTTAGGTTCGAGTGTGGTACAACTCACCAATGCTCCCGAGCTGCCTCTAAGACTCAGAAAGCTGCCCACCACTTCCCATAAATTTTCTCCCTCCATCACCCCTGTCTGGAAAATGTTCTTTGATGGAGCCTTTTCTAGGGAAGGCGCTAGAGTGGGAGTGTTTTTTGTGTCACCTGCTCAAAAAACCATGTCTATGTCATACAAACTAGAATTTGAAGCTACCAACAATGTGGTAGAGTATGAATCTCTTGTCCTAGGATTAAGAGTCGCAAGGGAAATGAGAATTCAAGAAGTAACAGTGTTTAGATATGCAGAGTTGGTGGTCCAGCAGATCAGAAACGCTTATCAGGCTAAGCATCCTCGACTTAGGAGCTACATAAATGAGGTATGGGACTTAATTGACAGTTTCTTCTCAGCATTCAATATTTCTTTTGTCCCAAGAGAGAAGAACACAATGGCAGATTCCTTGGCTACATCAGCAAGCAATTTCAAAGTGCCCTTGCTGCCCAAATTTAGATACGATGTAGAGGTAAAATACAGGCCCTCCATACCTGACAACGTCAAACATTGGAAGGTATTTGAGGATGATCTTGAGATCAAGAAATTCTTGGAAATTGTCAAAGAATTTTCAAAGATGCATATCGACCAAGACTCTGTCTTTGAAGAAGAGCCTGATGGGGGTAAGTTTCTGAATAAAATAGCAGAGCGTAACATTGTGCAGCTTCCCAGCAACCATATTCCAAGGGGACTGGTTCCTTTGGAAAGGCTTTTTGATAGAAATGATGTGTCATTAAAAGGGGAAATCTTAGAGGATGACGTTGATACTATTCAGTGCGACATTGGCACTGAGAGTGAGCCCAAGTTTTTTAAATTGTCAAGAAGTCCGACAAAGGAGCAGAGCTCTGAATACGCTGGACTTTTGAGGGAATTTGCTGATGTGTTTGCCTGAACCTATGAATATTTCAAAATGTATAACACTTCTGTCATTGAGCATAAAATCCCGTTGAAAAGGGAGGCAAAGCCATTTAGGCAGAAGCTAAGACAAATCAATCCCATGCTGCTGCCTATTATGGAGAGGGAAGTGAAGAAGCTGCTGCAGGCCTAGATCATTGTACCACTGAGATATTCAGAGTGGGTGGCCAACTTGGTACCAGTAAGGAAAAATAATGGAGAAATTAGACTCTGTGTAGACTTCAGAAACCTGAACAGGAGCTCACGAAAGGATAACTACCCCTTACCAAATATGGAACATATACTGCAAAGGGTAATAGGAGCATACAGGATGTCCATGATCGATGGTTTCTCTGGCTACAATCAAGTCTCTGTTCTACTTGAGGACAGGGAAAAGACGATGTTTACCACTCCATGGGGCACATTCATGTATGCCAAGATGCCTTTTGGATTGATGAATGTAGGGGAAATGTTTCAACGTGCCATGGACATAATTTCATTGGGGAAAAGGATAAATTTGTGGTCGTCTATCTGGATGACATCACAGTATTTTCAAAATCTGATAAAGAACACTGTTGTCATCTCAGGAAGTTTTTCCTGAAATGCAGGAGTTTTGGCATTTCATTAAATCCCAATAAATCTTTGTTCTCCATGCAGGAGGGAAAGTTACTAGGCCACATAGTATCAACGGAAGGAGTCAGGATCGGTCCTAGCAGAGTTGAGGCAATACAAGCCTTATCAATCCCGAGGTCCAGGAAAGAGGTCCAATCTTTCCTTGGTAAGATTAGTTTTCTGAGGAGGTTTGTTCTTAACTTTTGTTGAGGAGGTAAAACTTATAACAACCATGTTAAGGAAAGGAAATGAAGTGAGGTGGACTTCTGAATCGCGAAATTCCTTTGAGAAAATAAAGAAGCCCCTGACTGAAGCCCATGTGCTTATCAATCCCGATTACTCAAATGATTTCCTTATTTTCTACTTTGCCTCACCTGACATGGTGGTCGTTGTTTTATTACAGACAAACAAGGTTGGGCTAGAAAAACCTATTGCTTATTTTAGCCGATCATTGAGGTTTGTCGAAGTCAGGTATGACACTATGGAGAAGCAGGCCTATGCCCTGGTGAAGGCTCTCAAGGAATTTAGAATCTATGTCCTGCAATAAAAAATCATCGCTTATGTCCCCTCAGTTGTTGTTAAAGACATTCTTATTCAGCCTGACATAGATGAGAGGAAGAGTAAGTGGATAGCCAAGATTCAGGAATTTGACCTGGAAATAAAGCCTACCAAATTGATCAAAGGTCAAGGTTTAGACAAGCTGTTGGCTAAAGCCAATTGTCAAGCTTTGGGGGTAAGTTTCATCAATGAATGCTTAGGAATTCAATAGGGTCGGCTTTCTAAAATAGACCCTCAAAAGGAGCCCCCATTGGCTCGATGTCCCTGGTATAAGGATGTCATATATTTTCTACAAGAGTTGCAGTCTCCAGACAGCCTGCAAAGAAACAAAGCGAGAGCTCTAAAGATCAAAGAAGTTAGATACTACCTAATCGATCAAGATCTATATTGGAAAGACCCCTTGGGTTTTCTTTTGAAATGCGTAGATCCGCAAGAGGCTGACAGGATCATGGTTGAATTTTATGACAGCCTATGTGGAGGGCATCATTTTTGGAAAACCACAGCCTACAAAATCCTCAGGGCTAGATACTACTAGCCCACCGTATTCACTGACGTCTATAGAAGGGTCAGAGCTTGCACCAAATGTCAAAGATTTGCAGGAAAACAATAGCTCAAGTCTTTATCGTTAAATCGTGTGGTTGTTTTAGGAACTTTCCAGCAATGGGGCCTAGATTTCATTGGAGAAATTCACCCCGCTTCCAGTGGGCAGCACAAATGGATCCTGACTGCTATCGATTTCTTTACCAAGTGGATTGAAGCTATACCCACTAGGAGTGCTTCCCACAAGGTAATCATTGGATTCCTGGAAGACCTCATCACAAGATTCCACTGCCCAAGTAAGATTGTCACTGATAACGTAGCCTCTTTCAGGGATGATGCGTTAGTCGAGTTCTGTGAGAAATTCGGGATCAAACTGATTCACTCCACCCCATACTATCCCCATGGAAATGGTTTAGCGGATTCCTCCAACAAAATCCTGATAAGGATCATCAAAATATTGTTGGAAGACAACAAGAAGGCCTGGCATTCAAGATTGAAATTTTCTCTATGGGTCGATTGAGTGACCACGAAGAGATCTATAGGCATCTCTCCTTTCCAATTAGTCTATGGAACATAAGTTATTTTCCCTTCTCATTTAGCCATTCCTGTAGAAAAATTCCTCGAGGACCATCAAGAGGAGCCTGATGATATGATCAGAAGAATTCATCAGCTAGTGGAAGTCTAGCAGGCCAGGGAGCAGGTAATGGGCATAATTCAGGACCGTCAGCAAAGGATCAAGCAGATTTTCGATAAGAAGGCCAAGAAGGAAGAGTTTCGGATAGGAGACCTGGTACTGAAATGGGATGCTCCTAAACAAGATAAAGGCAAGCACGAAAAATTCGAATCCCTGTGGATCGGGCCTTTCAAAGTATCCAAAGTATTCTCGAATAACACCTACAGGGTACGAGATTTGAAGGATCAATAATTTTTCAATGGCCCTGTGAATGGGCATTTCCTAAAAAGATTTTTCTCTTTAGCCGCACATGGCTCTTTTGCGGTTGTAAATATTGTTTTTCTTTCCGTCTTTAAGATTTAAATAAATGATCCCATAGCTCAATAGCAAGGCACTAGAGCTGCAAAATGAGTCTTTAGAGCATCATAGGGATGACTATATCCCCCATGGAGCCTAATGTTAGTAACATTTCTTGTCCTGGGCACAAGAGTATTTAGGTCTGCAAGTTGCACGAGAAGCACCCGAGCGCAGCACGGGAAAGTCTCATTTTAAGCTTCCAAGCAAGTAAACGGGTGATATTATATTATCGACGGTCCAGATTCATCCATAAGAGCAGATCGACGGCTGAAGGGAAATCGTGGATTAGCGAAGTTGTGCTGAGATTAGCGCGACGGATAACGCCCGTATTGCATGCAGGAAAGGATACCAGTCGTTCATCTAGAGGACACATGGCGTGAGTTCCAGTCGCGTCGGCTTTTTGGCATTTGAGAGTTCGATGGGTGAGGGTTCTATTTTGTTCTACATCTCAAAACCCCGAACCCCGAAGCACCGAAAGCGCCCAGAGTCGGGCCCGCAGTATCACAGAGCAGTCTCAACCGTCCATCCAAAGGGGACACCTGGTGCGCAATTAGGCTCTTCACCTTTTCGCCCATCATGACTTCAAGGTGCAAGGAGTAGCTTATTCATATCCCTAAGGCATGAAATTCCAAGAGCGTCCAAGACTCGGGGCCCACGACATCGTCGAATAGGTTCAGGACCATCAAATATGAGAGGGACGCGTGGCACCCAATTAAGCCATCTCAACATTTTTCTCATTGCGACTGTGATAAGCAAGGATCATCTCTTTCTTATTCACGAACGTCGAAATCTCCTTTGAGAATAAACATAGGGTCACAGACCGTGGTCACTTGGGAAATAAAAAGAGTTGTGTCAGAGGGGCCAAAGGCGTCGAGTTTGGTCATAGAAGGAATCATCGCGATCTCCAGGTGCCATCGGATTCGACCTCAATCCTAGTTTTCACTTCGAATAAATGAAGGTGAGAAGGGGTGGTTGTAACCTCTCCTCATTCATTAAGTGTAAGGTATGGAGGGTCTGGCAAGATGTCTACCCAAGAGGGTCTTGTGTACCGATTTTTTCCAAAGAAGCCATGCCAAATCCTCGACTAGCCAGAGAGGTCTGCACACGCTAACTCGACACTTAATGGCTCAACTACCCCCCTTGCAGGAGCCATGCACAGTTAAGGAGGCGTCTGACAAAGGATATCCGTTCGAATTTGACTGAAGGGACACCAAGCCTTGGATGACTGAGCATGCCTCTGATTAGGCGAATTTTTCTGAGTATATAGACTCTGTTTTTGTATTTTGTAAGTATCGATGGTTGAGCAAGGCTCCCAGTTGCAAAGCTTTAGTGAAGCACTGTTATTTCTTGTTATGTGTGGACTTTTGAGACTTCTTGCCTTATGAATGTCAGTTTCTTTCGCGTCTTTGTTTACATTGTGTTAGAGCAGCCCATAATTGGAGGATCCAGTCGAGTTGTAACTGTTATAGGATGTAGGTTGGATCACTGTAACAGTTGCATTGTTTCTAATCAGTCTCTGTGATTTTATTAGCACTGAATAACTTGGAATTGGAGGATCCAGTCAAGTCCCCCTTTCAGTTTCTCGAAGCCTTGAACCAAGAGGATCTTGCATTCAGAGTTTTTCTTCTACAAACTACTGAAAGGTCCATTGCTTGAGGTTGTTTGTTCACCCCTCTCACCAAGTCTTCAACCTACTCATCTTTAAATCAACTCATTGGCTGAAGTTAGATCAAGACCTCATTTGTTCCTTACATACCAGACCCAGTCTCTAAGTTAGAGTGATATCTTCCTGAGTCTCTACCCATTTGATCACCCATTACAAACTATTGTGACATAAAACTGATGGGCGTTGGGCTCTGCTCCTGCAAGCAATCGAGGAGTGACTTATGATGCTAGAAATATTGACCTTTATTACATCTGAATACATTGATCTACCTATGTTCGGGTTAGGACCTTAACAGTGACTTTAGAAGAAGTCTTATTCAAAAATAATCCTTAAAGTAATCCCTGGTTGTCCATCCACATCCATGATCCTATGATGAATGAAAGAAGTTGTAATCTTCATAGCATGGAATGTATAGAAAACTCCATGAACTCAAGAGATAAAGAGAAACATGAGGAAGAACATGAAGAATTACAAGAGAGAAATAAAAGATAGAACAACTAGTCAGTGTATCGAAAATCATAAGACTACCAGCCTGATATGAACTCACTAAAATCAATCAAGCATAGGAACTGAAAGTTGTGATGAAGAACAATGTATGGAAGACTTATGATTGAAAGCATTGCAAGATCCAGAACTAGAGGTTCTCCCATATGGAGGGAGAAGACTATGATGATTGTTTGTTCCAAGTAAACTAGACATACCTCTACATGAGCCATTATATCGTCTGCAATATCCATGGGTTGGATTTTACATCAGATGAATACAAAGACTATTCTCCAGAATAATTGAACAAAGAGTGTATGAAGAGCAACCTCAAGGATTTGAGGTATACCCAAAAGAGACCCTTGTATGCATATGAAAGAAGACAACTTGGTAGAGAACCTCCAATGCACAACAGAAGCGTGGTGAAAATTCTCTATATTATATCAGATTGGTTACTCAGAACTCCAGAATGATGGATTGCCAATCCATGACAAAGATCTCATGATGACAGAAGAAGTGCCACATGGATATGTTCTAGTTTGAGCCTTTCCACGATGATTATGAGCTAGCAGGAAACAAAATAGTTGAATTCAACTATAATATACTGTAATTATCAAAGTTATATTAAGCCTTCAGAGAAAAACCAGTGCTCCAGAAAGACCGAAGTACATTGAGATAAAACATTACATTCTTCATGATGAAGTCCAAAAAAGAGAAGTGATTCTCCAATATATATATCTCCACAGATGAGCAGATAAGCAAACATTTTGGTAAAGCCTCTGTCCAAGATGAAAGAATTTGTGTACTCAAGTTGGAGCTCGTGGAGATGATTTCCTTATTGAAAGAGGAAGAGATGACTCCCAGGTTGGGAGGGAGAACTGGTGTGTTATTGACTTATGGACAGTCATTTTTCAGTTTGAAAAATGGTCCAGGATGAGCAGTTCATTTCTAGTTTGGAAAGTGGTTTGATATTTCTAACAGACAAGCATTTTCTAGTTTGGAAAATGATCCAGATCAAACGGTCATTTTTGTAATGAAAATGGTTTGATGGATTGTTGGTGTACCATAGACAACAATTCCCCTTGTGGTTAACATAGGGAATGGCCTAGGACAATCTCTCTTCTTGAAAATCACTCTTAGTAGTGGTCAAGAAGACTGGTTCACCTCATCGAAAAGTCATTATTTTGAAGCTCACAGTTGTGCGCAGTTTCGAAGAATGGTCTATTTTGGAGGTTGGTGCAGGACAACCATTTCCTTAGGAAATGGTCTGGACATTCATTCCCTAGGGTAGATTCATTCTATCCAGGTTTCACTTTGTTTAGTGTCGTAGGAATGTCCCATATAGGTGAATGGTCCAGGTTTAGCAATCAGGGACATGCATTCCCTAGGGCAGATTCATTCTCTCCATGTTGCACTTTATTTAGTGCCGGAGGAATGGCCCAAATAGGGAATTGTCCAGGCTCAGAAATTGGGACAGTTATTCTTCCTTGCTTGAGAAGAATAGTCCATATAGATCATCATTGATGTTTTGCCTTATGAGGGCAGATGCTCTTCCAGATCTCACAGATGTGAGTGGAAGATTGACCCAGATGATTCAATTTATATCATATAAATGTTTTTTGTGCAGGTTGATATCAAATGATATGATTTTTATGGAGACTGTATGTCTCCGAACAATAGATTTATACTACTGTGGTGGATGTGTTCCACTAATTGTGACTATATGTCACTGATCAAATATCTGTGTGCTACTTGGTGTGGTAGTGTACCACTGGATAGTAGTTGTGTACTACTATGGATAGACACAATTGTGTTCTATTGAATGACATTGTTCTGATTTCCTTGAAGACTATCAATAGTGTTGGAAAATGTTTATCAGCTAGATGGATGATCAATGGACAGAGATTTCCCAGACATAAAATGGTCTAGGACATTTATTCTTCCAGGACATATGTCCATATTAGAAGAATGGTTCTTGTGTCACTCTGTGGAGTGAGTGACTTATCCAACATCATGTCTGATTACTTAGATGGAGTATGGTTTTGAGAGATGATCCAGCTGATGACACTGATAGTGATGATGGTGCTCATGATCTAGTCATGAGATAGTCTATAAGACTATGTTGATGCTACCGAGTGAATGGTATGTTTGTGCTCAAGACCATTACCTTCAATACCTCCCTAGCTAGGAGGGAGTGTTGATATTATAGTAGCTGCGGGAGGTATTTACCTCCACATGTAAACCTGACAATAATAAAATATTTTGGGAAGTAAGAAGAAACCCTAATTAGTTGGTTAATAACCCTAGAAGACAAGTCGGCTCAAGAGGATAACTTGTATTGGGTTATTAGCCTCCAAGAGAAGAAGTCGGCTAAAAGAAATATTATATACTAAGTAAATAGGCACCCATAATGAGAAGTCAACCCAAGCAGTTTGCCAGATTTAGTATAAATACAAGAGGCCAGTCTTCATTCTGGCAGGCATTCTTAGAATTGTAGAAGCAACACCTGTGTGCACTGTAGTTGGCCAGTTTATGTGCAAGTTTGGAGGAGATTTGTCGTTGAATCTATTGCAACTAGCAGATTTTGGTTTTGTCTTGGACTATCTCTTGGTTATGGTTTGGACTCTCTAATCATCTCTTTCTTGGTGCGCTATCCTTGGAGAAAGGTGTGCCACCCTTTGTTTGGCTATCTAGCCTAGGGTTTTCTTTCATAATGATTCACTGTCAAGGTTAAGGTGCTTGGGGGTGGCTTCGACCTATGGTTGAGTGACAATAGTGATGTTTTCTATGGTTAAACGAGCACATCCATTAGATTCTAACACCTCTCACTCATACTTTCTGCCAATCCTGCATGAGTAATTTGTTGAATCGTTGAAGAGAAAAGATGCCTTCAAGTAGGAATTGTTGTGTCGTTGTTGTGTGAAAGTTGTCTGCATGTAGAGGCATTCGTTGTTAGGTATTGTGTATTGTTGCCTTGGCCCATAAATTGTTGAAGAAGGAAATTATTCTTGATCGGTGATTAACACATTGATTGTGCGGTGAATTGTTTTTGTTTAGTACATGATGTCAAAGTCACGGCTAGAATCCATCGTGGAGAGAGCACTTGGCCTCAACACGCGGAGATGTCATTAGTCATTACAGTCTTGCTTGCCCAAATTTCCAATTGATCTGCTTCCAAATTCGACAGAGGTTGCGATTGAGAATCAATTATAGTCATGAAACCTCATCTTGTTGCTGGAATTACAACAATCCTCATAGTTATGCTACTAATGAGCTATAAGCTCTTTTATTTTGATTGTTGGAAATTTCATTCATTTCTATGAACAAACATACATCTAATTCCTCTTCTATATTGGATCCCAAGTTTTTCCAAAGGATATCAAGTCTGATAAGAGCGCACACTTCTATAAGGAAAGTCGCTTTGGCGCACAAATCTACTAGTAGTTTTCATGAGAAGAGTATTTGTCGAAATGCAGATGCCTTTCATGGAGCTACGTTGAAATGGAGAAACAGTTCAAGATTTTCATGTATTGAGAAGGGGATCCTCCTCTAGTTCACAATGGACCTTGTGAGAGTATATATTCAACAGAAGGGCATTTTATTTTTCAGCTAGACTTGAAGGAGAGTCATCGTTGAGGAGTTGTAGAGTTGCAGCCTGTGGTGCTATCTCAAGTTCTCCTACATGAGTGTTGATTTGATGGCCTTCTGGATAAGTGCTATTATCGTAGAGAGGATAGATGACCCAACATGGAGGTATCCTATAAGATAATTGGTGGTTACAACGGTTGACGACCCATGTATTTCGGTAGATGGATTTATTTTTATATGGACGTCAATAATTAGATGCAGGTACTAGAGATATGACCACATATATATTTAGATAAGTATTCATTAAGGGAGAGTTTTGGAATACATAATTCCTACTTATCTAACATGCTTGCTAATGTATTGAGAAGTAGAGTCAATCTCTACGTGAGTTGTGTGATCTTATTCTTAGGAAGTTGTTTGAGAGTTGAATTTGTAAGATCCATGTTTAGTGTGTTGTTGAGATATTATCTTAACCTTTCCATTTATCTTTGAAATAAGTTAGATCTTATAACAACTATATGAACTCTATATATTAAAGTTACATTGTATTGTATGTATTCAGTAATTCAATAGAACTTGATTTCACAATCATTTGTCTCTACTCTCATTTTATCATTTTAAGATAAAATTATGAATCACATATTTTTAAATAAATCAAATAATTTAAATAAATTTGTTCACTATATATAAATAATAACAATTTTTTTCACCATATATAAATAATAACTTTTATTAAATTATGACTTAAAAAGCTTCCAAATCGATTCAACCACATGTTACTAATTAGTATTATGATAATATATGCCCATCATCTATAACTAATAAATTCCATGGAATTATAACTTAAAAGCTTTCAAATAGATTCAACTACTTATTCTTTTTAATAATACTTTTTAATAATATATGGTAATTTATTAATAAAAATAATTTAAAATTGTTAAACCTTTTTAAAAATTTAAAAATGGACAAATAAAAATTCTAATATATTTTTAATTTAATTTAAATAAATATAATTCAAATTATATGTGAAATGATTTATTAATAATAGATTAAAAAGCTCATTATCGTACACATAATTTAACCATCATTAAAAAGATATTTTTGTAAAATATTTAAATAATATCTTAATCGTTGTGAAATATCTCAATATCATATTGAACAATTTTCAATTACAATGTTGAATAGAGTTCTTTAATTTATGTTATGTTTTTGTTTTTCTTTAACTTCATTGGTATATACTTAAGTAAAATAAAACCATTAAAAAAAAAAAAAACACATATATATTTGTTAGGTACTTTATAAAAAAAAACATATATATTTGTTAGATACTTTAAATTATGTTTTTTTTTTTTTTTATTTGGTATATACTTAAGTAAAATCAAACCATAAAAAAACATATATATTTTTTCTTTAATTTCATTGGTATATACTTGTAATCACTCTGTTGGAGTGAGATGTATATCTTATATAACAAGTATATGGTTATATGGAGTGAGATGTATATCTTATATAACAAGTATATGGTTATATGGAGTGACATGTATATCTTATAATAAAGAAAGGTATGGATATCACTTATTTGGTTAT
>ML794210.1:212567-223501 GCA_009831015.1 Picea engelmannii | reverse complement strand
TGGGGCGAAGCAAGGAACAACAGAGACCAAGGAAGCGATTACAAGGTACATATCTTCTTCTCACTTCCAATTTAATTCAATAGTTAGATCTAGGTAAAGCAGTATATTCTGTCTTGTTTTGTTCTAGATCCAGGTGGATCTAGGGAGATCGGTTTGTGTCCGCACTTACGGATTTATCCTTAAACACCCCTGAAGCCAATAATTCCTCTAATTCCAAATTTATATTTTAACCTAGTACAATAAATTATTGCAAATTCTTAATAAGAACATAAAATATACAATGGAACACACATACATTACACATATATTTTGCCCTGGAAACCCAAACCAGGAAAACAAACAACCTGTTTAGATTCGCACCTCTAATATTTTGTATTCATCATCTTCTTCATTTTTTACAATACAGTATATATAAGATCATGTGGCATCCAAACCCCTAATCCATATACCCAGATTAGTTAACAACCTTAATTCCTAAACCAAAATTAGAAAATCATCGACGAAAACCATGTGTCGAAAAACCGCCAAAAACAGATGCAAAAAAAGGCCAATTGTATTTTTACGGGGTCTCTACTAGCGAGCCCACAACATGGGTGAGCCCAAGCCCCCCCACCCCCACTCCCATATCAATGTACAATACATGGGATGAATTTTTCAAAGAATATAAAGCATACCCAACAAAATATATACGAGGAAAGATAAGTAAGAAATAGTGCTATACTTTTCTAAGTTCACATAACACCAAGAACTAATTTTCAAGTAATATTATGTTTCACCAAAATAAATTATCAATCAATTGAGATAACTAAAAAACAATTAAATATTACTATATGCATGTAGAATTCAATCAAATTGTAGAAATATCCACTTATGAGGAAGCATGCACAGATTTGGTAAATCACCTTGGCTCCCTTTGAGCTTCAAATTAACTTGGAAAATAATTTCCTTTTTTATTAATTCAAAAAGCTTCTTACAAAAACCATCTACTCCTAGTGTGTGGTTGATTCTCTTATTTATTAAAAGTTAAAATGGATAAAAATAGTACTAATGTTATTTTAAGAAAATACAAAAATAAATGTGAACTCATCAACGTGTTATCTCCCATCTATTTCTCATGCATGAGGTGACTGATCGAGCGGATGTGCTTTGACATAGTCGACCCACTGGGAGAAGAGGTCCTCACATGTGTGCATGTAATGGAAGTGATGTTGATCCATAGGTGTACTGATTACTTCCCTCAAATCCTTGGTGTGTTGTACATACTTGTCCACCTTGGTAGTCACATGCTCCAAGCTAGCATTTGTCTTGATAATGTTTCCCATGAATCTTTTAAATTCCCCTTGTACCAAAGTGGTCATATTATGAACATCCAAATCATACCTATGGTCTCTTTTTATGTTCATATTCATTTATCATTGACTTCCTAAAAATCTTATGGTGACCCGAACTTGGGGAATTGGATTTATGTCGTTACCTCATCGATTTTCTCCCAATTACTAAGGCATTCATCCCATCTTTCCTGCATATTGTTATTTGGTTCAAGACCATCTTGAACCTAATATTCTATGGCCATTTGTATCCCGGTCATGCTATCATTAGTGAGAATTTTGATGCCATTCTCTTCTTCTCCTCGACCTTTATGAATTTCTCTAATATACTCAATATGGTTCAAGGTTTTATGTTCCCTTTCATCCCACTTCAACATCTCCATATGTCCTACAACGCACAACAAATTTTATTCTTGGTAGATTATGATCTTTTCCATACAAGCATATCTAACCAATTTGTATTGTTTATACTCCTCTAAGAAATATTCTCTTAAGATCATCACGGCCTATGTGGTGTCCTTGTAATAGTATGCTTGATGTCTAAGAGACTCTAATTATTTCCTCGTGGCATCAGTCTCTCTTTCATATGTTTCGACTCGGTTAATGGTGGCATGATATATGGCCATCCCTATCCCTAGAAATTCACTAACTTTATGTTTCTCGACATTCAACAAGGTTTCCTCAATGTTTAGTATCATAGTGTTGTCTAAAGTTAGTTTCTCTTCCTTTGTGTCCTTCTCACCAAAAACTACCTCTTCTTGTCATAGGATGTTGCCTCAATATTAGCTACTTCATTTTGTGGTTCTGTTATTGGTTGGTCACCCCATTCTAACATACTTTCCATGCTTCCTCGGGTATGAAAGTGTTTTAGGATAGGGTCTTTCCCCTTATCTATTGTTGATATCCATTTTCCCAGCTCCTCCACCTCCTTGTCTGTCATTTTCTCATTGATTGGCTCTTCAGGGAGTTGGTCTATCTTTCTAGTATGTTCAAATCCTACTCCTCTAGATATATCAATGATTTTCTCATGAGCRGTTGTATCATTTGGTTTGTTTTCAGTTGACATTGCATGTTGTGTTCCATCCTCAGTCAAAGAGCTAGTGGATGGATCAACAATTGTCTCCTCATTTGTTGGAGTGGTGGTTTTCTATTTTGTTTTCTCATTTCTTCCTATAGTTTGTTCCTGATGCTATTCTGGATCTCTTTCTATTTCATTTTTTTCTTGCTTGGGAGTTGTGTCACCTGAACACTGTTCCTCGTTTTCCTTCTGGCATCACTTCCTTGTGTCTCTTCTTCTTTGAGTGGTTGTGACACCTGTACACCTAGTACTGGAACTTTCTCAACCACATGTTTATCTAAGGGTGTTGTTGAGGGGTCTGATATCCCTTTAACTCAACAATACGAACAAAACCTGCCTTAGAGGCCCAATTAGACTCTGTAACATTTTATGGTGGCATGGTTCTCCAGATCTTTCGTTCTAACTAATTTATCGATGGAATTTACTTAGTGATTGACAAGATATCTTTCTATGAAAGTTCCTCCTTCAAATTAAACGTTCTCCTTTTGTCTTTTCTTTTATTAGATGAGTCTAATAAAATGAGGTGTGTTGGTATAAATCAACTGATAGAAGGGATTATTAACTACTAAAGAAGGTTGAACCTAGGATAACCCTCGTGCTCAATCATTCAAACAACGATATCGACACCTATTACAAGTCTAGTAATAGTACATTAACTTGATGATATTTCAACAATGATTGAGATACAATTATTGAAATTAAATATGCATGAAATAAGATGAGTGAAAGAAAAACAATTTCCTTAGCTCTACCATCAATCACACATTAACACAATGATTTTATTTTCATCATTAAGAAAAAAAAATGCTAAAATATTGAAACACATAGCTTATCAATATATTCATAAACTCTTACTCATTACAACATCAATTACTGAAATAAAAGTTGGAAGTAGTTCCTCCTCAATCCAATCACATAACTCCTTTGATAATAATTTTTTTTTTTTGTCTCTCATTCTAAACAAGACTTCTCAATTAAGGTTATTTAGAAATAGTTCTTTACAATTCTCAAAAAGAGGGTCCCTTTCCCAAAATCATCAACCCTCTCTAAAAGGTCAATCCCCTTATTTATAAAGAATCACTAACTAAAAGTAATTGCTACAAGTTTGTGTTAAGTAAAAAAAAATATTTCCATGTGGCACTTGATCTCTTTGTTCTCTGGAAATCATCTCGTGGTTCTACTAGAGTGGATGCCTCTTCTCATATTCTGACCACATGACGAAGATATTCTTGCATGTGTGAGCATACAGGAATCTATGTTGATCCATTGGGGATGAAAGGGTTTCCTTCACTTCTACTGCCCATTCTCTGTATTTGATGATTTTTGTACTCAAACGATGAAGAACTGCACGAGCCTTGATCATATGTTCCATAAAATTTTGTATTTGAATCGGTGTCATGCTGTCCACTTGTGCGATCTCCACTTCCCATGTTGAATATTTTTTTACATGTCGTTTAACTATGTCATGCAAGTCGACAAAGTCTTCAGGTGAGTAGAAATCTGGGAGGCCAATGTCTTTCATATCCTGATTGAACTTTTCCCATCTTATTTTTCACTTGACCCACCTCTTCTGTATTTCTCGCTGAGGTTCCTAGACCATCCTTACCCACTATTCGGTTGTTTTCCTGATCTGGGTGATGCTACTATCCATCATCACTCGAATACCATGATCCTCTGCATCTCAGACCTTTTGCACTATGTTGATGTAGTAAATTCATTCTACATCTTGGTATGATTTTTCATACCATCTCTCCATGTCCTTACAGGTTTCCAGTGCCATAATGGTATCTTCTTGATAATCAACTACACATGTAGTGAAAATATTTCTTTCGCTTGTGAAATTTGCATATGCATCTTGGAACTCACTCTTTAGGAAGACTGTGGCCTGCATTGAATCTTGGTAATATTTCACCAAGTGGCACAGATGTTATAGATCTTTCAATGCCAAAACTAGTTCCTTTTCATCTTTCTTTGCTCGATCCAACGTCGCATCAGTGATAACCATCGTTGTGTCGATGAGCTCAGATGTCTTCGCGTTTTCTGTATTGAGCAACTTCTCCTCCATGGTGATGAGAATTGAGTTATCCAACGTGAGTCTTTTTTTCTTGGTGGTCCTTCTCATGATATCTTTCCTCTTCCCATCGTAAGCGATCGCCTGTATATCAACGGCCTCATCAACGGCCTCAGGGATTTGTTTCTCTTATTGTTTAATTGGGTTGGTTGTCATTGATGTCAACCCTTGAAGAAAGTATGGTGGCGAATTTCAGTAGCACAAAGGTTTAGGAAATGGAACCAAGTTTGTTTGATGGATAATGGTATGAGTTTTGATATATTTGCAAGTAAGACTTTTCTAGATGGATAGTACATGTCATGCCATTTTTGGTGGTATGTGGAAAGTCACATAACTCATCACATAACTCCTCATGGTTAGTACATTTCATGACATTTTTGGTGGTATGTGGAACGTCCAAGTGACGAGTGATTTGTGAGAACAAAGCCATCGATACCACACAAATTGTTTGGGTTCTAATATAAAGAAGAAATCTGTACCTTTTTTGTATGTGGCACACTATCTAGATCAACGAATTGCTCCATTTGATTTATCCATGTGATCGGGTCCTTGCCATAAAACTTCCTCATATCGATCTTAGGAAAGTGGTTGGTCTTCAACCCAAAGTTAGAGTTTCTCCATTCTTGATTCATCTTCCTTGTGTCCTCATCATGAATTTCATGGGATACATTTTCACTTTCTATTGTCCTCTCAATTAGGAAATTTTTCAATTTTTTCATGATCTCCCTTTTTAAACCATCCATCTTAGTATCCATTATTTCCTCCAACTTAGCTACCATTGAATCCATCATCCCTTGTAGTTCATCTTTTGTTATTGTCTTATTTTGTAAATCATTTATGTCCCTGTGCATTTCTTCACCTTCATCAAGATTCCAAGTAGGGATTTCTGGAGGCTTATTTGGTGTATAGGTTCCCTTTTTTGGTGGCATGTTGGCCAAGTATCACTTTAAACCTTTATTTTGAGGTGGTTCTACTAGACAATGTTTCTTTTATTGTGTATCCAAAATTTCGACCTTTCTGGGTATGAAAACTCTCTTTTTGTAGTTTTCTGATATTTATTCTCTACAATGCCACAGGTCTGATCAAAATTTGATTTTCCAAGTGGAATTTATGGTAAATTCCCCACAACTTGTTTATTTTCGTCCTTTCTAGGAGATCTCACTTGTATAGAGTGCCCCACACAAAATAATTAATATAAAATTATGAAAATTGTACCAGAAATACTACAGATTTTCCACTATCCAATGCAATTGGTCTCACTCAATTTGGATACTCGAGCAAGAATTTATCATTGTTTTACCTGGAACACCTTCTTGAGACTAATCAATAGGACTAGTCAAATACTTTATATTCCACAGGGTGTATATACAAATTTACGATGACCCAAAAGTTGAAAGTTTTATCACATATACCTTAATAATTTTTGTGAATATCCTCCAGATTTCATAGTATGAAACATTACATAAAAAATTTCATAGTGAACATTCTGCGATGACTAAATTCAGGATAATTCCATAACCCTATATTACACAGGATGTATCTCCGAACATATAAGGGCTCAGGAGCTGAAATTTGGAGCCAACGTACCTTGATCCATCCACTAAATATCCTCCAAGGGTTTCCTTCTGTAACATCATAGAAAACAAATTATAGCGAAAATTCCAAGGTGTCTCAGATGTAGCAGCGAAACCCCAAGACCTTGAGCTCTGATACCAAATGTTAATAACCAAATATCAATATAGCATATAAAAACCTCAAAATAAGTACTCAACGCATTGAAAAAGATTGAATTTTAGATAATAAGCATCTTCGAGGGGGAAACCTCCTTATACACCACATAAATTTCCCAATACAAGATGATTCCAAATGAAAATGTCTCCTTGGTATATATAGGAGAGTAGGAGGTACAATTACAACTAATGGACCCAAGCCGACATAAATAAAATAACATTACTAATGTAATATTTCCCAATTAAGGGGTAATGTGCTATTATTTAGGGCTTAACACGTTGAATGAGGCAGTCAGTGACACGACTTGTTCTCTTGTCTTATAATTGATGTTGATATGGAACTGCTACAGGTAGTTGGACCACTTATTATGGCGATCATTCTACAATTTCCCCGGTGTCTGTATGAACTACATAGGCTTGTGATCAGTGTGGATGATTGTATCCTTTCCCATAATGTAATGTTTCCATTGACGACATGATTGTACAATGGAATACATTTCCTTGTCATAGGTGGGGTATTTCCAGACAATATCTCAGAGTGTCTCACTATGGTATGCTACCGGATGACCATGTTGAGGGAGAAATACACCTACAATAGAGTCGGATGCATCAGTCTCAATCATGAATGGTTGTTTCAGATTAGGTAAGGAGAGTACTGGAGTTGAGCACAAGCGAAGATTCAGATCATCAAATTCTCATTGTTCTGCCTTCCCCCACGTGAACTTTTCCTTTCCACCTCCCTTGGTCACTTGGCTAAGGGGCCATGCAATATGGGAGAATCCCAACACAAACCGTTGGTAGAAGTTGGCAAGTCCCAAGAAGCTCTGAAGCTCAGTTAGTGTGGTCGGGGTTGGCCAGTCACGGATGACTTGGATATTAGTTGGATCTACACATACCCCATGCTCATCAACAATGTAGCCCAATTATTGGACCTTGTTCATGCCAAAGGATAATTTTTACAAGTTGGAATACAACTTATGTTTCTGCAGAGTGCTCAAAACTTGATGAATATGATGCATATGATCCTCCCACATTCTACTGAAGATGAGGATGTCATCCAAATATACCACCATAAAATATTTGGTGAAGGGTCTCAACACATCATCCATCAACCTCATGAAAGTGGTTGGTGCATTTGTTAAGTGACGCCAATGCCCTCCCAACACATCCGTAGGTCGGAAGGTCCATGTCAGCACAGGATCTTTCCTTCCAATCGGCCCGAAGAACTCTGATGTTCCTCTATTTCCCTATCGGGAAATCTGCACCCACAATAAACTCTTCAAAGGATCCCCTATTCACACTCGGGGGATCGGACTTCGCGACTTCGCGAGGTCAGTGGTCGAACGTTGAACTCTCGGATTCCCAAAACCCGACAACTAGTCAACGCTGACATTTACCTATCGGGGTTTTCTCTATCGCGATTTCAGCACTCGCGATGTCGAACCACTTGTATCACCGACTCCCAATGCCTGATACACCGAAACTCCGACACATGCACGAGTTGACTATTCAACACTTCCCTTCATCGGCATTTCAGAGTTCGCAATATCGTGAATCCTGATGCATACGTTTTGGGACTTCTCACCGCAAAACCCCGATAACTCGTGCCACCTGTTTCCCACTTTGACCCTTGTGGCCCCACACTATCTCTTTAACTGTCAGGATATCACGTTTCACGATTTTGCGATTTCTGTTGCAATTTTTACGGAGCTCGACCCATGAAACTCTGATATGCAAATACACGTGTAAATTCGACAGCCCTTGTGGCTTGGATCTACGGTCCTACCCCTCCCAAGCTTTGAACCCTTCAATGCTTCCACTGTAACCTTCCTGTTCCTCCGTGAGATCCAACGGCCCATGGAAATTTGTGAATCCTCTTCGGAGAATTCTGACTGTTCGTTCCTCCTAATGGAATATGTGAAATGGCTAAGTCCTCCTCTATGAAACTCGTCCACCTGCATGCAAACTTACGACGCTTCTTACAACTTTCAATCACAGCTTCCCTGCGCTGTTCTTGAACAATTTCGAAGGCCTTATCCTTCCTGATCTCTTCATGATTCTGCGCCTTCTCAGAAAACCTCCTGCTCGCACTCCTTGCGGTAGCCTTCAAACACTTTCAAGTGTGGAAATCCCTTCGACTCTACGCACACCTGCAGCAGCAGTCTCAAAATTCTTTTCTCAGATTTGCAACTCTGAGGCTTTCCTTGGCCTGAGCACTCCTTGCATGGCTTCTGTGTCCAACTACACTTTTAAGGAAATGAGAACAAAAGTAAAACTATCTGAGCTTCAGAGACACAACTCTGAATTCTTGTCGGCGCACTCCTTGCAGACACTTCAACTGTACTCCTTGCAAGAATTCTTACTTAGACAGAGAAACAATTGAAACTCATTCCTACTTCCTCTCAGACTTCAATTCAAACATGAAATCATATACATAGCACATAAAGCAAATGTATAACAGGAAAGCAAACACTCATGAGCATATCATTCAGCATCAATACACAGAAAGAAACACAAAACCCATGAATTTGAATCAATCTCTTCCTATTAATCCAAATATCTGTACATGGGTGTTCTTACACAACTCTCTGTGTGCTCTTGCTCTTCCTTCTCCAAAATAATGTTACAATGCACAATGAGGGTGCCTATATCCTGTTTCCCTCTTGCGCTCTCAAACTGTCTAATCTAGAATTAAATTCTATCTACCTGCATTAACTACTATAAATGCCTCCTACCTACTAAGGATGAGAGCTAAAGGCTTAAGGTACAATTACATAATACAAGTGCATCTCAGCTTAATGGCTCATTTAAGATGGCGCAACAATCTAAGGGAATTTCAAAATTTGTGATGGCGCTTGTCCAACTGTCCACTTGCATTCGCGCTGGCTCGCTTGATGTGGGAGATGCTCCTGCATCATACTCCCTTGCTTGAAAACTTTCATGGGCTCTTGTCCATGACCTCTTGCATAGTCTATCCATGATTTTGAATCTCTGCTTCATTATCCCAGCTGGCATCTTCAACTGGATGTCCCTTCCACTTGACTAGATACTCAAAGTATTTCTTTCGCCTAGTCCTCTTGTTCACTCTTTTGTCCAGTATGCATTCCATCTGCGTCTTCACTGCAACTGGCATCTTCTTTCGCCACTAGATCACTGGCTACTCAATTCCATCTTCTGTTTCTTCAGCTTTATATGGGTACAAATCTGAGATATTGAATATCAGAGAAATTCTGATCCCATCGTGTAATTCAATCTCGTAAGCATTTGTCCCAAATTTCTTCAAGACCCTGCATGGCCCGATTTTATTCATCTTCAACTTATTATATGTCCCTCTTGGGAACCTTTATTTTCTCAAATGTTCTAGAACCAGATCACCAACCTCGAACTGAAGTTGTCTCCTATATTGATCTGCTCTGCGCTTGTACTCCTGACGTGAATTCAATAGTCGCCCCTTCACCTGGGTGTGAAGTTCGTTCATCGCCTCTGCGAACTCTTCTGGACTAGCGCTCCTAGTTGCAGTCTATTCTGAATCCCTCAGTTCAGAAATTCCTCTCGGTTGCATCCCATATACAATCTGAAATGGACTCTGCCCTGTGCTTCTGTTTACCAAGTCATTATACGCAAACTCCGCCTGTGGTAATATGTTGTCCCACTGGCTATGGTGCTCTGTCACCAAGCTTCTCAGTAAGTCTCCCAGACTTCTGTTCACCACTTTTGTTTGTCCATCTATTTGAGGATGATAAGTTGAACTAAAGGCTAAGTTAGTTCCCAGCTTTTTCCATAAGGTCCTCCAAAAATGCCCTATGAATTTCGTGTCTCGATCCGAAACTATACTCTTCGGTAACCCATGAAGTCGAATGACCTCTTTGAAAAATAGGTTCGCAATGTGAGTTGCATCGCTGGTCTTTTGACATGGAATGAAGTGTGCCATTTTGGAAAATCTATCCACCACCACAAAGATTGAATCACAACCTCTTTGTGTTCTTGGCAACTCCAACACAAAATCCATGCTAATCGCATCCCACGGCCTCTCTGGTATGGGCAATGGTTGATAAAACCCCGCATTATGCTTCCTTCCTTTTGAATGCTGGCAAATTCTGCATCTATCCACGAATCTCTTGACATCTGCCCGCATTCATGGCCAAAAATATGACTCGTTCAACTTTGCGAACGTCTTGTCATGATCAAAATGTCCTGCCAATCCTCCACTGTGTTTCTCCTTCAGCAAATTCTCCCTCATGGAGCATTTCAGAATAAACAGTTGATTACCTCTAAACAGTAATCCTTCCTGGATCATATGTTCTATCCAAGGGCTTCTGTCCCTGAGAATTGGATTCTCAGCTACTTCATATGCTTCCTTGAAATCCTGATCATTAGCATACATATCCCTGAGGCCATCAAAACCCAATGTTTTGACTCGGAACTCCTACAACAACAAACACTTCCTGCTCAAAGCATCAACCACTTTGTTAGCAGTACCAGAAATATGCTTAATCACAAAAGTGAAATTCTGCATATACTCAACCCATTTGACATGTTTCTGATTCAACTTTTCCTGTTGAGTCACAAACTACAGTGCATGATTGTAATTGTACAAGACAAACTCTTTGGGTATCAAGTAATGCCTCCATTTCTTCAGTGCCTGTATGATAGCATAGAACTCCTTGTCATAAGTGGAGTACTTCAATTTTGCTTCATTCAGCTTCTCGCTGAAGTATGCTATCGGC
>ML794210.1:185046-196542 GCA_009831015.1 Picea engelmannii | reverse complement strand
AATATCAATTCCAATATATTTGTATGAAGTCACTTCCTCCAAGTTGTTGTTGTCATATACCAAGGTATCATGAGGGATATTATTGGATTTAATAATCATGACCTTAGTCTTATCAGTATTCTTGGTTGGTTTTCAAGATCATGACGACTCCTTGCCATAAGAATGATATCATGAGCATAAAGAATAAGATTTTGATGACTATAGATTAAATCTAATTAAATTCAAGGTATATATTTAAACCCTAATGTAAATTAAATATTAAACCCCTAATTAAACTATAAATTAAATTTAACCCTAGTTTAAATTATAGATTAAACCCTAATTTAAACTATAAAATAAATTTAAACTATAGATTAACTAAAGATTAAATTTAACTTATCCTTTAACTATAAATTAAATTAAATTAAATTATAGATAAAATCTAATTTAAATTAGGATTTAACTATAGATTAAACCCTATATGATTAACTATATATTAAAACCTAGTTTAACAATAGATTTAATTTAATTTAACTATAAATCGAGTTTAAATTAGGGTTTAACTATATTTCAACTAGTGTTTAATATATACTTAAACTATAGTGAAACCTTAATTTAATGTTTAGATTTATCTATAGATTAAAACCTGATTTAAATTATATATTAAACCTTAATTAAACTATAAATTAACTAAAGATGGAATTTATCTTAGGGTTTAACTATAAATTAAATTAAAATAAATTATAGATTAAATCTAATTAAATTTAAACTATATATTTAAACCTATAAGGTAAAAGTAAGCTTAGTAATGAATGGTAACATCTAATAGGGTTGGGGTGTCCTAATCATGATTCTATGTTCTGTTTCAATATAGGATGGACTAGATGATGAATCTTCATGTTGTGCATCATCCACCCATTTATCTCCAATCCATAACTATATTTTTAAATTAGTGTTTAATTTATTATCTAAAGATTAAATTCTAATTTAAAGTATATATTAAATTTTAATTAAATTATAGATTAAATTTAACTAAGGATTTAACTTTAAATTAAATTAAACTAAACTATAGATTAAATCTAATTTAAACTATAGATTAAACATAATTAAATTTAAATTATATATTTAAACCTTAATTTAAATTAAAGATTAAACCCTAATTAAATTATAAATTAAATGTAACCCTAATTTAAATTAAAGATTAAACCCTAATTTAAACTCTAGATTAAATTTAAACCTAATTTAAACTATTGATTATAGATTAAACCTTAGAACTTTTAGGTTTAGAACTTTTAAGGCCTAAGGTTTAGAAGGTTTTGTTATAACGTTTAGGTAAATTATAAGATTAGGTTTTTGTTTCATTGTAAGTATAGTCATTCTCTTTTTCAAACCCTTTTATCAATACATTATTTCATAACATTTTTGTAATGTTAAAGAAGAAAATCAAAGTTACTAAAATAAAATAAAACACTCACAAATTTCATAATAAAACAAGAAGTAACACATCTTGCAAAATCTAAAATCATTATAGAAAAATAAAATTTGTATATTTGTAATATTAGATTTGAAAGTAACCTTCTTTAGAATTGAAAGTTGTCTTCCATACATCACTTGTCTTGATGGGAACCTAGTGGTAGCCATACTTTAGGTCAATCTTGTTGAAGAATGTTTCCCCGTTGAGTTGGTCAAAAAGGTCATCAATTTGGGGAATTGGGTATCAGTTTGTGTGATCCGGATTTTATGAGCAGAACGAAATGAATACAGAGTATTAACAAATTATTAACACAAAATAACAGAGATATAGTAAAACTAGTTTTCTATTCAATAATGAAATAAGTTGAAACTGTAAAATGCAGCAGAAACAAGCTTGTTGGAATGGTGGCGGCTTATCTCTGAGAAGAGATGTGACGACAACGCTCATTCGCAAAAAGATGATTACCATGAGGATATGAAGGCATTTTACAATAAACAGGAATGCCAAAAACCCTAGACATCCAAAAACATAACCCTAGGAGATGAAGCGCCAAAAGTCATGTGGGACCCGTTAGGGTAAGTTAGTACATTAACTTCACGGGGTCGTAACTTTTGCATACGATCTCCGTTTTAGGCGTATGATAGCTTGTTGGAAAGGTATCTTCGATGAGATTCGTTTTGGGGCCTCAATCATACCTTTGGCCATCATTGAGTTGGGATGATCCCAAAAAACCTTCATTTAGGCCCTCAAAATGGCCCCGGAAGTGAAAACTACTAAAAATAGTAAATTGCCAAAATTGCCAGAAAATTCTTTTGAGCCAGTTGGAAAAGGTGGGTGGCAACCGATATCCATATGGATCAGTCCTCCCTCCTTAGGAAGCAATGGTCTCCATTGCATTGAGTTCCCTCATCAGATGAGGAAATTTCTGCTGAATTTGGCCCCGGGTGAACCACTTGCCTTGGTGCAGGAGCTACCCTGCTTTGACGACTCAATAAAGTTGGATCCTTTGATGTCGAGTTCCCTTGATATGTGTGTCCACAATTTGATCATTGGATGCCTATTGGATGCAGTCGGGGTTGAGCTCTGTTGGTGTCAGTTGTTCTGCTATGTCTGAGGTGTCCAATAATGGTGGGAAATAAGGGCGAAGGAGATCCACGTTGAACACTGGGTGTAGGCCAAGAAAAGGAGGAATGTTGAGCTCAAAATAATTATTCCCCATGGCCTTGGTGATGGTGTACAACCCATAATGGAGCAAGGCATTCTTTCTGCAAGTGAAACCAAACTTTGTCTCCCACCTGAAACTTATGTGGCACCCGATGTTGATCACGTCATTGTTTGTACTTGTCATTGGACTTCTGTAGGATATCCTGAACCTGTTGGTAGATGTGTTGGATTCGCTCAATGAACTGGGTGGCTTTGTCAACTTTAGTTGGAATAGGAGATGAGTCGGTCAAGGTGACCGCAAGGGGAAGTGCAACATCTATGGGACCCAATGGTTGGAATCACAACCCCACCTGAAAGGGGTCGTGGTCGGTTGAGATATGCAGGGCTGGGTTGTAGCTATGTTGGACATAGGGAAGGCTCTCATCCCATGTGTGAGGGTGATTTTAATTATACATGCGAAGGATATGCACAACCATTCGATTTACGACCTCGGTTTGGCCATCTGTCTGGGGGTGGAAGGTCATGGATTTGGTTAGCTTGTTGTCTAGCAGTGACCAAAGGGTCGACCATAATGTGCTGAGAAATCGATTGTCCCTATCTGAGACAATGGTTTATGGGAGTCAAAAATGTACACAGACTCGTTCAAAGAAGAGCTTGTCAATGGACTCTGCTATGATGCTCTTCTTGCAGGCAACCAAAATTGTCATATTAAAAAAGCGGTCAACAACCAAAAAAACACAGTCATTTCCCCGCTTGGTGGACGAAATGCCTGACATGTAGTCCATTGAGATGGATTCCCATGGCCTGTCAGGAGTAGGGAGAGGGGTGTACAGGCCCTGTTTCTTAGTGGTTGGTTTGGCAATAGCACAGGCAGTGCAGGACCTGATATACTTGTTGACCTCCTGTCAGAGTTTCGGCTAGTAGAAATGTTTATGTAGCATCGCCACTATATTTTCGTGAAGTGTCCTTCCACCCGACTGTAGTGGGATTCCTAGATCATATTCACTCGCTCACTTGATGGAACATAGATATGGCCCAGATGACACAACAACCCATCCTGAAGATAGAAATTATCGACAACTATGTTTGCACCCAAAATTTGGTAGGTGGTGGTGAAGTCCAGGTCTGTCTCATAGAGTTGGGTCCATCTAGAGGTCTTATGGCCACAAGATTCTAGCACCGTGGTGAGTGTCGTGACTGGTATTCTGTTTATGCAATCAGTGACGCGATTGGTGCTTCCTATTTTATACTTGATTTTGAGGTGGAATTGTTGCAAGTATGTGGACCACTTTTAATGGTGTTCATTCTGCAATTTTCCTTGTGTCTTCATACACTTCAGTGGCTTATGATCAGTGTGGATGAATGTCTCCTTCCCAATAATGTAATTTCTCCACTGGCAACAGGCTTGCACAATGGAGTAAATTTCTTTGTCATAAGTAGGGTACTTACGGAAAACATTGGATAGTGTCTCACTATGATAGGCCATGAGGTGGATGTGCTGAGTGAGAATGATGCCCACAGCATAGTCTGAAGCATCTGTCTCGATTTTAAAGGGATGTTGTAGGTCCGGTAGTGAAAGTACTAGGGATGAGCACAAACGTTTCTTCAAATCATCGAACGCTTTTTGTTGGGACCGACCCCATGCAATTTTTTCCTTACCACCACCCCTGGTGATTTGGATGAGTGCCCATGCAATATGGGAGAATCCCAACACAAACCTGCGCTAGAAATTGGTAAGGCCCAAGAAGCTTTGAAGCTTAGTGAGTGTGGTTGGGGCTGGCCAGTCATGGATGACTTGGATCTTGGCTGGATCCACATGTACACCATGTTGATCAATGATGTATCCAAGGTAATGGACCCTGTCCATGCCGAAGGAGCATTTTTCCAAGTTGGTGTATAGCTTGTGCTACCGCAGGGTGTCTAGAACCTATTGAATATGGTGCAAGTGTTCGACCCAAGTCTTGTTGTAAATGAGAATGTCATCCAGATACACCACTACAAAATTATTGGTGAATGGTCGCAGGATATCATCCATCATCCTCATGAAAGTGGTCAGATCATTTGTTAAACAAAAGGGCATGACCAACCATTCAAAAAGGCATTCCTTTGACTTGAAAGAGGTCTTCCATACATCTGTTTGTTCTGTCAGGACCTGGTAGTAGCCAAATTTCAGATCAATCTTACTGAAGTATTTATCCCCCGTGAGTTGATCAAGGAGGTCGTAGATTCAAGGAATCAGGTATCGTTTTCGGACTGTGATTTTATTCAGAGCCCAGTAATCAATGCAGAGTTACCAGGTTCCATCTTTCTTCTGTACCAGCATGATTGGGCTCCCACAAGGTGATGAGCTGGGACGGATGTACCCCTTGTGGAGCAGTTCTTGGATTTTTCTTTTGATCTCCTCATTCTCTAATAGAGAGCAATGATACACTGGCCCATTGGGCAGTGGTCCACAAGGGGGTCAAATCGATGGGGTGCTTGACCTGGCAGTGCATAGGTACCCCAGTAGGTGAGGAGAAGATATCCAAGTATTCTTCCATGACCTTAACTACTTGCTTCTGTTGTGTGGAGAGGTCGGTCATAGAGACACTGGATGTGGCTGTGATCTTTCACTTATTATAAGAACGAATCACGAAGAAGACAAACCTCCATGTCTGAGAGATGACCTTTCTGCATTGCTTAGCATAGATCAAGGAAATAGCACTAGGTGGGACTGCCTCAGGTATCCTATACAATTTCCTGTTCAAAGTAAGAATAACACTATGAGGCCTAGACTCATATACAACATGACGGTTCCATAAATAAGGTTGGCCCAAAAGAACATCACAAACTTCGAGGGGAGAAACATTACACAATACCTCATCTTAGAAGGGCTTGATGTCGTATGACAGTAGACATTGTTGGCTGACGCAGAGATCATTGCCTTGGCGGAGCCATACAATGGTGTAGGGTTGTGGGTGAGGCGTTGTGGGCAGGGCCAACCGCTTGACGACCTCTGCAGAGATGAGGTTCTTTTGGCTACCACTATCAACGATGAAGTGCAATGGGGTGCCTTTTACCCACATTTGTGAATGGAAGAGGTGCTCTCCTTCTTCTAGCTCGTCCGGTTCATCGGGTTGGAGCTTGGTGGTAGAAACGGTGGCACTGAGTTCCATGTCCATGATCCGTCTTCCCCTTTCTAGTTCTGGCTCAGAGTTAGAATCTGCATCTGATTTAGAGGCTTTCACTTCAACCACCAGCGACTACTTTAAGCGACAATTAGCAGTGTTATGCCAAGGGCTCTTATGGAAGTTGCACCGCTTCCCAGTATCTTTCTTTGTCTTTCCAGTGTCCTTATTTGTTTGCGGCTTGGACTAGTTGTCATGATACTATACATGTTTTCTCTGTCCTTTGTTTTGTGGGTTGGGGCCGCCCTTTCCTGGATTTTGTTGTGATGGGTTCCTAGGCCCAAATTGACGTGTCTTTTGTTTTAGCTTCTTCTCGATTTTGACGGCATATTGGTAGGCCACGTCCAAGGATGAGATGTCTATAAATTCCATTTCAGTCTAGATGTATCTATGCAGAGCACCGTGATACTTGAGCACCAGATGTCACTTTGAATCTTTGATACCCAACTTGGTGCACAAGGTATGGAAGATATTTTTGAAATCTGGCACTGCTTGGTCTCTTTCTTGCCGCAGTGTGGTCCATTAGGTATATAAGTCGTCATAACTTTCGATAGGGTAGTATTGTTCCTTAATATCATCCTTGAAGGAATCCCAGGTGGTTGTGACTGTAAATAATGAGGCTTCTTCTGTTTCCTTTTGCTCACAGAACGTTTCCCACCAATATTTGACATGGGGAATGACTTTGAGGAGCACAAAAGTAATATTTTCTCTATTCGAGAAGTTATGGACAGACAAATACCCTTCTAGCAGATTCAACCACTTGTATATAGCATCCGCATCTATCTGAACTTCAAATATAGGAATATCTAATTTTATTTGTACCTTGAAGGGGGTGGCGCCTCCGCTCGAAGAATATGCATCGCCTATTGGTAGCCGCCGAAGGATTTGCGTGAAATTGTCCATCATCTTGTTCCTCTGTTGCATGAGGGCTTCCTCAATCAATAGTTTGAAAGGATCTCATGTCCCATAATATTTATTTTCTCTTTCCATGAGAGGTCGCTTGGGCGTGTGAGAGATTGTTTCCTCAAGAGAAACAAGCTCAAGACCCAACTCTTTGTAATCTGACCTCATTGGGGACATGAATTAAGACGACAACAAGAAGACTGCTCTGATACCACTGATCCAGATTTTATGAGAAGAAATAAATGAATACATATTATTAACAGATTCTTAACACAAAATAACAGAGATACAGTAAAATTGGTTTTCTATTCAATAATGAAAGACGCTGAAACTGTAAAATGCAGTGGAAACAAGCTTGCTGGAATGATGGCAACTTATCTCTGAGAAGAGATGTGACGGTCGTGTTCATTCGCAAGAAGATGATTAACATGAGGATCTGAAGGAATTTTACAATAAAAAGGAATGCAAAAAACTCTAGACATCCAAAAACCTAGCCCTAGGAGATGAAGCACCAAAAGTCATGTAGGCCCCATTTGGGTAAGTTAGTACATTAACTTCCTGAGTCGTAACTTTTGCATACAATATTCGTTTTAGGCGTATGATAGCCCGTTGGAAAGGTATCATCGAGTAGATTCATTTTAGGGCCTCAATCATTCCTTTTTTATATTTGATTTGGGATGATCCCAAAAAACCTTCATTTAGGCCCTCAAAATGGCCCTGGAAGTGAAAACTGCTAAAAATAGTAAATTGTCAAAATTGCTAGAAAATTGTTTTGAACCAGTTGGAAAAGGTGGGTGGCCACCGATATCTATCTGGATCATTGTGACTATTACTTTTTTTAATTATTTTTAATTAATGCAGAGCCACCAGGTCCCGTCTTTCTTCTGCACTAGTACAATCGGGCTTTTGCAAGGAGAGGAGATGGGTTTGATGTGCCCCTTTTGAAGAATCTCTTAGATATCATGCTTGATTTCATAATTTTCCATCAACGAGTGATGATAGACTGGTCCATTAGGTAGAGGTGCACCAGGGGTTAGATCAATTGGATGCTTGACTTGGTAGTGCGTCGGTACCCTAGTGGGTGAGGAGAAGATGTCTCTCTACTCTTCCATGATCCTGTCCACTTACTTCTAATGCAAATAGAGGGTCTGTGTAGAGGCCATGGATGTGGCAGAAACCTTCTTTGTACTGTGAGCACAAATCACAAAGAAGACAAACTTTTGATTTTGTAAAATGACCTTACTAAATGCCTTAGCAGAGATTAAAGAAATAGTGGTAGGAGGAGCTACCTCTGGTATGTTGTACAATTGGCCACCCAAATTAATTATAACATTGTGGGGTATAGATTCATACAAAACATCTCGCTTCCACAAATATGGTTTTCCTAAAAGAACATCAAAAACTTCAAGGGGAGAAATATCACACAATACGTCATATTTGAAGGGCTTGATGTCGTAGGGAAGACAAAATTGTTGGATGATGTGAAGATATCTTCCTTGGAGAAGTCAACCCATGGTGTAGGGTTGTGGGTGCAGTTTCATTAATAACTCCAGCTGCTTGAAAAAATCTGTTGATATTAGGTTCTTCTAACTACTGCTATCAACAATTAAATGAAGTGGTGCCCCCTTTACCCAAATCTGTGAGTGAAAGAGGCATTCCCCTTACTTTGGTTCTTCTGGTTTTCTTGAATGGACTTTGGTGGTAGAGACAATGGCCCTGGGTTCGACATCGATAATCTGCTTCCCTCCTTATGGATTTGATTTGGAGTCAGAATCTTCCTCTGACTCGGAATCTTTCATCTTGACCACCAATGACTTGTTGGAGCGACATTCTTCGGTGTTTTGCTAAGGGATTTTATGGTATTCACACCATTTTCCCATGTCCTTCTTCGAATTCTCATTAATTTTATTGTGTTGCAGCTTGGACTGGTTGTCCTGATAGTGGCCATCTTTGCTCTGTCCCTTTGTTTGTGGGTTGGGGCTGCCTTTTCCTTTCTTATACTATGAGGAGTTTGCAAATCCAAACTCTTTCCTCTTCTGCCTAAATTTCTACTCGATCTTAACAACATATCTATAAGTCGTACCCAATGATGCGATCTCCAGAAACTCCATTTATTTTTGAATGACTATATGCATATAACTATTTTATTTAAGCACCATATGTCATTTAGAGTCTTTGATACCTAATTTGGTGCGTAGGGCACAAAAACTATTTGTGAAATATAGGATTGTTTGGTCCCTTTCCTGACGTAGGGTGGTCCATCTTGTGTACTGGTCCTCGTAGCTTCCAACATGGTAGTACTAGTCTTTAATGGCATCCATGAAGGAATCCCACATGGGGGCGACCGCAAATATTGCAGATTCCTCTATGGCCCTTTGCTCAGAGTAAGTATCCTACCAGTCCTTAACATGGGGGACAACCTTGAGGAGTGCAAAAGTAATATTTTCCCTATCGAAAAAATTATGGATTGAAAAATACCCTTCAATTAGATTCAACCATTTATCTACAACATCTACATCTATCAGTCCTTCAAATAATGGAATCTCAAAATTTACCTGTACCTTGAAGGGGATTGCATGGCCAGTTGATGAATATGTGTCTTCGGTGGGCAACTGCCAAAGGATTTGTGTAAAGTTATCCATCATTTCATTCTGTTGTCGCATAAGGGATTCCTCGAGCAAGATTTTAAAAGGATTTCCTATTCCATCATATTTATTTTTGTCCCCCATCGGTTTTTGTCGGGCTTGGCGCTACCGATTTTGCAAAGGCTTGACTGGTTCGAGTCCCAACTTCTTGTACCCAAATCTTGTCGGGGACATGCAAGAAGAAAAATAAATGAAGAGAAAATCGCTTTGATACCACTAGTCTAGATTTATGAGAAGAATGAAATCAATAACATAATGGATACAATAACAGAGAGATATGGAGAAAAAAAACAGATATCCAATGAACAATAACTTCTATTGAATAAATAAAATAGGTTGAAACTGTAAAATTGCAGAATTGAAAACTACTTGCTCGAATGGTGGTAGCTATATATGAGAAGAGATGTGGCTACTACGCACATATGTCTAAGTAGAATGATCACAATGAGGCTCCATAGGCATTTTAAACATTACTCATGAATGCCAAAACCCTAGACATCCAAAAACCTAACCCTAGGAGATGAAACACCAAAATTTATGTGGGCCCTCATGGATAACTTGGTACCTCAACTTCTTGGGGTCGTAACTTTTTCATATGACCTCTATTTTAGGCGCGTGATAGCCTATTGGAAAGGATTTTTTGAGAGCTACACATTATTCCATTAAACTCTCACTTTGTCTATGGTTTGAATGTGGCGAGCCAAAATAACACCATTTAGGGCCCCAAAACGACCCTGGAAGTACATAAAGATGTACTGACATGAAAAATTTCAAACTAAAACAGTTGGATTAGGTGGGAGGCCACCAATATCCACCTGGAAGTTGTGTAGGGATTTAGGAAACCCTAAATGTGAAGAACCCATAATTACAAGGAATTACAGAAGAATGTGTTGAACTAAAACTATCAAAAGGAGCCAATTGGAATAGGTGGGTGGCCACCAATATCCACCTGGATCACCAGGAAACACATGACACATTATGATATATATACTTGATATATATGTTGTAGATGATTATTTATTCTTGTCATAAAGACATTTAACTAAACCACGTATGCATCGTATAGTTTATATATTGCACCATGACAAAAACTATGACCATTATGCATCCATATATATATATATATATATATATATATATATATATATATATATATATATATATATATATATATATATATATATATATATATTCCTCCTCTTTGACGATTTGATATAGAACCCAAATAATTTTGAAAATTGTATATTGTCCTCTGGTAGCAGTGAGACTACTTTAAATTCATGGTGTGGGGGGTAGGGAGGGACACACGCTTGTCACGTGCCTAATGCCCCGTTGGTCGTTTCCATTCCTTTCCAATCGACACATGTTCTGCACTATCACCCCATCCGGGGGATATTTAAACTAATGTTTAATCTATACTTAGATCCAATTTAATCTATACTTAGATCCAATTTAATGTTTAATCTATACTTAAACTATAGTGAAACCCTAATTTATAGTTTAGATTTATCTATAGATAAAACCCTAGTTTAAAGTATATATTAAACCTTAATTAAACGATAGATTAAATTTAACTTAAGGTTTAACTATAAATTAAATTAAATTAAACTATAGATTAAATATAACTTAAACTATAGATTAAATCTAATTAAACTAAAGCTATATATTTAAACCCTAATTTAAATTAAAGATTAAACCCTAATTAAACTATAAATTAAATTTAACCCTAGTTTAAATTATAGATGAAACCCTAATTTAAACTATAGATTAACTAAAGATTAAATTTAACTTATCCTTTAAGTATAAATTAAATTAAACTATAGATTAAATCTAATTTAAATGATGATTTAATAGATTAAACCCTATAGATTAACTATATATTAAAACCTAGTTTAACAATAGATTTAATTTAATTTAACTAGATCCAGTTTAAATTAGGGTTTAACTGTATTTAAATTAGTGTTTAATCTATACTTAAACTATAGTGAAACCCTAATTTAATGTTTAGATTTATCTATAGATTAAACCCCTAATTTTAAGTATATATTAAACCTTAATTAAACTATAGATTAACTAAATATTAAATTTATCTTAGGGTTTAACTATAAATTAAATTAAATTAAAATATAGTAGTAAAATATATAGTAGTAATAGACCTCGCTCT
>ML794210.1:137409-154939 GCA_009831015.1 Picea engelmannii | reverse complement strand
TAACCTTTGCACCTCTGCAGAGTCTTCTCATGCACACGTTGCTATCTCTTCTGAGCTTCTGCAACCACTCATACCCCTAAGGGATTTTGTCTTTCTTCTCCCACAGATGGAGAATATAGTGCCTTCCTAGTTTCCTTCTCAAGCAACCTCTTGTTGAGTCCTTCTGGGTGTTCAACAACCCAATGAAGATCCCTCAGTGGATACTTCCTCCAGCTCCAGACTCAAAGAGTTCTCTTCTCCTGTGCCTACCTACACACAGTCTCAATGCCCACTTGGTATAGTTTCCCTTTCACAAAAAATTCAACAATTATGTCTTCATGTGCACCCATGCACTTGCTCGATGCCCTCCTGGCAGGGCTCTCAGAATCCTCAATGATTTTGCTTCCTTTGAACTCACAGCAGAGTTCCTTCTTCAATGCACTCCCTGCACCTGCTCAATGCCCACCTAGCAGAGCTTCACAGAATCCTCAATGATTCTGGTTCTTCCTTATGAACTCACAATAGAGTTCCTCCTACTGCACCTTGTGTCTATGCTCAATGCCCACTTGGCAGAGCTCTACAGAATTCACAGCAGAATTTTGTCTGCAACTGTGTCTCTCATACATAGCCTTGCCTCCAAGGTGTTCAACAACCTTGAGGTCTTCTCTTGAGTTGATGATTTTAGCTCCTGTGCCGCAGCACGTCTTTGTCTGAACCCCGCAGTGTTCAGAAGTGCAACCTCTGTGCACGACTCTCAGAACCCATAGTGTTCTGTCACACCCTCCTGGTGTGAAGCCTCAAAGACCTTCACCTGAAATCAAGAACTCCTGCAAATGCACAACTACAGTATACATCCACAGCATAAATAAAGAACACACGGAGACATTCATTCAACACAGAAATGAAGGAAAAACTGCTTGGTTATATTAAATGTGGAAAATGCCTGTATTTACAATGGTGTTCCTGAGCTCTCTCTTGCTCTTCTCTTCTCTTCTCTACATGCAAATCCTCACTCAACTACAACTACTCCTCTTACTTACAAAATGAGATCTCAAAATCTCTTTTACCTGACGGGGCTCTTAGAGCGCTTCCCTCCAAACTACCTACCCTATTCAATTGCATTGAGTGGGTTGTCTAGTCCGCTATCGGATCTAGATCTCAGCCATTACGACACATTAATGGCCAATCTACTCTTTTCCTACACAAAGGCACGACTTCTGGCTCAACAACCTGAGCATTTAAATTACATTCATTTCAAATTTAAATGAGGATGTGCCTCTCTCTTTAGCTTTGAATGCATGCTCTCGACATGGTTGGATGACGTGGAGAGATGCTCCTGCATCAAACTCCTCAGCTGAAAAATCATGAGCTCCTACTCATGCGCTTCCCCTCTAAGCTATTGGAAATCATCCTGGATCCCAAACAAATATCTAGAGATTCCCATCTGCTCCATTCTGTTGCTGTTGCTACTTCTGCTACACTGTTGTTGCTTCATTTCTGTCCAGCCTCTCCTCGTTGGTAGTCTCTGCTGATCGGATCATCAGCTTCCTGATCTCTTCAATAACTTCATTCAGTTGCTCCAGTGGTTGGCTCTGCTTTTGCAGTCTCCTCAGCTGCAAAAAATGTTGGCGCATGAGCAGATCATTATGATCTCCCATGCCTCCTTCATCCATTTCCAACTTCACCTGTTGGATGTGCACACTCTGCACTTTTACCCTCTCTTCCAGGGCTTCTATCTGTTCCCACAGATCAGCAAAGCAAATGCTATATGCCCCTTCTTCCTCTTCTTCTGCAACCTCCCCTGTTGCAGTCTTTTCAGCTTCCTGGCTGAAAATATTGAGCCATTCCTCAGAATGCTCATCATCCTCTTCGTCTACTCCTTCGGCTGTCAGCTTCAATGCTACAGCTTCCTCAACTTCTTGGCTGAAGTCATTGAGCCATTCCTCATAATTCTCACTCTCCTTTCCTTCTTCTGTTGTCAGCTTCAGTGCTACAGCTTCTTTAGCTTCTTGGCTGAATATGTTGAGACATTCCTCCGAATGCTCATTCTCTTTTCCTTCTTGGGCAGCTTCCAAAACCTGCTCCAATTCTTCTTCTTCCCTGACATTCATCGTCAGCTGTGACTGTTCTGCTGTTGCACCATCTGCAACACAAATTTTTGCCTCCTCCTGGGCACATGGTAGGAATACTCCAATTCCCCCAATCATTAGAATATCATCCTGATCTTCCTCCTCTTCTGTCAGCTGCACATGCTGATCCAAATCTATCTTTGAGCTCACCTGCTCTGTCAGCTCCCCTAGCTGATGCCAACTCACTTTTGAGTTTATGAGACCCACAGATAGTCTCATCTGCTCATCCCTGCCCACCTGGCAATATGGGATGCTTCCACTGCTTCCCTGGAAGATTATGAGATCAACCGATCCCATCTTCTTCAACACTCCTTGCTGAATTGAACTCACCTATGAGTCCATGAGATTTTCAGACAGTCTCAAACTTTCATCTTTGCCCACCTCGCAATCCGAGATGCTTCCACTGCCCTCCTGGAAGTCTGTGGAATCAACTAACTCCATCTCTATTTCCTTGCCCACCTAGAAAATTGGAAACCTTTCGCTGCCCTCTTGGCAGTCTGGGAGATCCCGCAGTGACCTCATCTCATTGCCCAGCTGACAATGTGAAATTCCATGGCTGTCCTCCTGACAATCTTTGAGATCCCACAGCGATCTCATCTCTTTTCCCACCTAGAAATCTGGAATTTCATCCCTGCCCTCATGGCAGTGCTTGAGATCCTCAGCTGATCCCAATTCATTTTCAAAATCATCGAGACTTTCCCCAGTCTCTGGTTTGCATACCTGAACCATCTTCTTATCCTGCCGCAGCTTCAATTTGAGCCTCGTTATTTCTCTCTTTATATATGTGAGCTCTTCATATATATATTCTTGGCTCCATAGCTCTTTCCTCCCAGCATACCTACGGCCTTCAGTAGCCATGTTGCTGCCTCTGTTTGCCTTCCTGGCAAATCTGCTGCTATCACTCTGCACTAAGAGTTATACCAGCTTCATCTTCCTACAGTCTCTCTGACTGCCTTTCGAACTATTGCCTCTCTGCAAACAATCCTTACAGAGTCCCCCATCACTCTGCCTTCTTCGACCTGCCTTCTCCTCTCTGCTTGAAGTATACAAACAAAGTTCTCGCTCTGATACCACTTGACGCAGTGTGGATGCACACGCAACCCCTGCAAGGTCCCTGCACGCACCTCCTGCTCTCAGGATCAATCAAAAATCCCCTTCTGATGAGCCGAAGCATTTCTTTGGACTCCTAATGGAATCCCTGTGAAAACTTTGATCCACAGGTCCTTCATTCACCTACACGACCTTCTGCACCTTGACCGTGATCTTCCCTGATCTTAATTTCAGGTTATCGGGGTTTCGTCTTTCCTATTGTCAAGAGTTCTTTACCTCTTGAATCCCCGATCACCGATGCACACCCTTTACACGTCTTAGCCTCTCCTGGCTAGACTCTCTAGTCCATGTGACCAGTTCTCATAAGACCACAGCCTTATATTCCTTCTGTTGGGGTTTTGGACTTCAAAATCCTGATGAGCTCTTTTTCCTGCTAGCCCTCCAGGCTAAGCTCGTGGTCCACGTGGCCTCCCCCTATATGACCGCAGCCATATATCTTCTCATCAGGGTTTCAGACTTTCCAATGTCCAAATGAACATGTCTTCTGGACTCGCGATTCTCCAAATCCTGATACGCTATAACTTCAGCTAGCCCTCTTGGCTCAGCTCGTGGTCCATGTGACCGCTACCCCGTGACTGTAGTCAAACCTCTCGTCGGGGTTTCGGGGTTTCCAATGCCAAAATGCATATGCCCATGGGATTCTCGACTCCTCAAATCCTGACTCTCTGACGTGATAACATCTGGACCCTTAAGCGACACTTCCCACTCTCTGATACGCTGACAGCTGGCCCCACTATGGCTCCTTCCTCCTTTTGAGGTTTCAGGGTTCGCGATTCCGAAATGCAAAGATTTCACGTCCACGAAATCCCTGATATGTCAATCCCCGATATGACGATGGACAACTTTTCCTGCTGGGACTTTCCTCGATGGCGTTGATCTCCTCCACTTCCCTTCTAGATGGACGGTCTCGATTTCTCCGATATTTTGAGACTTTCGATGTCCCAACTCCTTCGACCTCAGGAACTTCGATTTTTCGATGCCAAATATCCCGACTCAATGAAGATTACTGACACCTGTCCCCCCTGAACGGACGACTATGATTATGTCGGGTTTTTCAACCTGGATTTCCCCGATCTCTTATCCATGGGAATGTCGATTTCCCGATGCGCTAAAGCACCAACGGGCGCTCGATCTCTGCCACGTGTCTCCACCAATGGATGGTCCATATCACTCCAGTGTTTCAAGACTTGAAGTGTCTCAATTTTCTTCACCTCGGGAATCTCGATTTCCCGAGTGTCGATGTCCCGATGGCTCCACCTCTTGTCAGTATTTCTCCTCCTGTTTACGAGGACTTAACTCCCTCGCAACTTCTGCAGATCCGATGGCTATCGGGTATCTACCCCAGATCTAACCGCTCATATCGGTTCTCCTTCCCTGCGCTCCTCTAGAGGCTAAACTCTGAGCATCTTCACCCGATCTAACAGCTGACGAGATTTCTGAATGAGATCCAATGACTGTCGATCTCCCCCTCTGTGCACTTCTCCTGAGCTCCTCCTAGATGTAGAAATCAATGGACCAGATCTCTTCTCCAGCCGATCCGATGACTATTGTTGCTCCTCCTGAGCTTCAGCGCACTTTCTTTTGAGACTTGGAAGAATTTCCAGTTCCCAAAGGCCTCAACCTTTCTTCTCCTTTTCCCTTGCGAGCTCTTCAACTTTGGACCTTGCCACGCGTATGAAACGCTAACTCCTCCTGATATTTTTTCCTTCGAATCCTCAAAGGATTCTTTTAACCTTTGCGCCTCTGTAGAGTCTTCTCATGCACACGATGTTGCTATCTCTTTTGAGCTTCTGCAACCACTCAAACCCCTAAGGGATTTTGTCTTTCTTCTCCCGCAGATGGAGAATATAGTGCCTTCCTGGTTTCCTGCTCAAGCAACCTCTTGCTGAGTCCTTCTAGGTGTTCAGCAACCCAGTGAAGATCCCTCAGTGGATACTTCCTCTAGCTCCAGAACTCAAAGCGTTCTCTTCTCCTGTGCCTACCTGCACACAGTCTCAATTCCCACCTAGCAGAGTTTCCCCTTCACAAAACATTCAACAATTATGTATTCCTATGCATCCATGCACTTGCTCGATGCCCTCCTAGTAGAGCTCTCAGAATCCTCAATGATTCTGCTTCCTTTGAACTCACAGCAGAGTTCCTTCTTCAATGCACTCCCTACACCTTCTCAATGCCCACCTAGCATAGCTTCACAGAATCCTCAATGATTCTGGTTCTTCCTTCTGAACTCACAACAGAGTTCCTCCAACTGCACCTTGTGCCTGTGCTCAATGCCCACTTGGCAGAGCTCTACAGAATTCATAGCATAATTATGTCTGCAATTGTGTCTCTCATACACAACCTTGCCTCCAAGGTGTTCAGCAACCTTGAGGTCTTCTCCTGAGTTGATGATTTCATCTCCTGTGCTGCAGCAAATCTTTGTCTGAACCCTGTGGTGTTCAGAAGTGCAACCTTTGTGCATGGCTCTCAGAACCAGTAGTGTTCTGTCACACCCTCCTGGTGTGAAGCCTCAAAGACCTTCACCTGAAATCAAGAACTCCTGCAAATGCACAACTACAGTATACATCCACAGCATAAATAAAGAACACACAAAGACATTCATTCAACACAGAAATGCAGGAAAAACTGCTCTATTATATTAAATGTGGCAAATGCCTGTATTTACAATAGTGTTCCTGAGCTCTCTCTGGCTCTTCTCTTCTCTACTCTACATGCATATCCTCACTCAACTACAACTACTCCTCTTACTTACAAAATGAGATCTCAAAATCTCTTTTACCTGAGGGGGCTCTTAGAGCGCTTCCCTCCAAACTACCTACCCTATTCAATTGCATTGAATGGGTTGTCTAGTCCGCTATCGGATCTAGATCTCAGCCATTACAACACATTAATGGCCAATCTACTCTTCGCCTGCACAAAGGCACGACTTCTGGCTCAACAACCTAAGCATTTAAATTACATTCATTTCAAATTTAAATGCGGCTGTGGCTCTCTCTTCAGCTTTGAATGCACACTCTCGACGTGGCTGGCTGACTTGGAGAGATGCTCCTGCATCATTTATACTTCGGTATTTCATCACCCGGGGTACCTAAGTGTGGACCCCATGAATTCGCTAGTCTTGAAACCCCAATTAGCGAAATCCCGACGGAGGAAACCCCGAAATAGTGGAGCATGTTTAGAGTTTTGATGACTCAGAGTTTTCGGCTTCTGGGAAGCCTAGGGGAAAGACTCCTTGTTTTCACATAACGTGAAGTCCCGAAAGGAGGAATGCCGAAATGGCTTAGCACAGATAATATTGGGTATTTTGGTATTTCATTACCCGAGATACCTATTGGCAACTTTTCTTGTACTTGCTAGTCCCGAAAACCCGGTTTACGAATTCCCAAAATAGACGGACCAATGTATATATATATATATATATATATATATATGCAGGTTTCGGATATTTGGCTCTCGGGAAACCTAAGTGCAAAACCTCCTGTCGTCGCATATCCTGAATTTCCAGTATGTGAAATCCTGAAGGGTAGAGTATCAGGTCTTAATCTGAGTTGCTGAGAATCTCGATAAGTGGTTAAAACCGTTTCGGGTTTCGACCATTCAAAAGACAAGAGAGAAAGGGAAATGCATGCATCGAGATTTCTCGAATCGCGAAAGCCAACAGGAACCTCTCTGATAAGGCCTGTGGTCATAGCCGTCGATCACATGATTATGGATAAGGGATGGAAGGGTCTATATGAGGCCCTGTAGGGATTCATGGAGTTCCGTTCCTCGGAGAGAAGAAGAAAAAGGCAGAAAATTTTCTAGCCCTGTAGTGGGTGTGTGACAAATTGGTATCAGAGCATGGTTACAACACTTGGCATGCTTGGGCTCATGAACAGGTTGCGCAGAGACTCCATTCGGAGTACTGTTAAAAGGAGTAATTGCTTATCTTGACCCCCTCAATTGAAAAGTCAAATTTAAGAATGAAAAACTCCTATTGTGTGTGTGCATGAGAAAAATATGAATTATGTACTGGTTATAAATGAATATGAACATTGACTAACAACCGACATTTTTCCTTTTTCACACAAGTGGAAGATCAACCATGGGAAATTATCAACGTATAGAATGGTGACTCGCCATGAAGTGGGGGAGAGCTCCCACAATCGAGACGAAGAGTCTGATGAAAGGAGGGTAGTAGGGACCCCTCCAGATCTATCCGAGACTGTGAGGAGTCTCATGGTCGAATTACAATGCTGTAAGGATGAAAATGAGAGGATGATGAAAGAACAAGAGAAGCAAACAAAAATTAATGCAGTTTTACTGTAGAGCTTATCCAAACTACAAAGACAAATGCAGCATGAACTTGAGGTACATAAACATGGTCATATTAGTGGCCACACTAAGAGAAGCACCTCGAGAAAGGTCCATCCCAGAGGTAAAGGACAAGCAGCGGATGATTCTTTTGGAAAGGAAGTTGGCCACCCGGAGGGATCTTCTAGCAGCAGAACTAGTTCTCATTCTCGAAGAAAACGAAAGAAGCATAAACTTTCCAAGAGTCATAACCTTGAAGAATTCAGGAAGGCCAAACCACCCTCCTTCGACGGTGAAATAAATAAGGGAGAGGAAGCAGAGGCCTGGATGCTTGTACTAAAGAAGTATTTTAGACTCCATGACTTCTCAGAAAATGTGAAGGCCCGAGTGGTGACCTTCAACTTGAACAGAAAAGCTTCCATTTGGTGGGAAGACCTTAAGAATGTAAAAGGGATTCACGAAGAGGACCTGTCTTGGGAGCAATTTGAGAAATACTTCAGGAAGAAGTATCTGTCGGAAAAATATTTCGACGAAAAGACTAAAGAATTCTATGAACTTAAGCTGGGGCAACTCACCATAGAGGAATATGTCAGTAGATTCCTCGAGTTGCTGAGGTATGTACCCTACATAAAGGTAGAAAAGGAAAAGGTGAAATGATTCATCAGTGGACTACCTAAGGACTATCAGAAAAGGATTGAATTTGACGAACCAAAGACCCTAGAAGATAGTATCTGAAAGGTAAGATATTGTTATAGTTCGGGATTCCAAAAAAAGGGGTTTAAATCCCCAAGATTTAAGAACTATAAGAAGAACTCAAGGGTGAGTTTCCCAGCCCAGAGTGTGCACCAACAGAATTTTCCCTCCTTGAGCAGAAATAAAACTCCTAGATTTGTACCAATGAAGGCTAATAACCCAAAGAAAGAACCTTCGAAATATTGGGGTTGCGGAGAAGAACATTTACTGAGAGACTGTCCACACCGACAAAAGAATAGTCAGAGAATTTACAACATTTAGGAAGCTACCACCGTCAATGATGTGGCCAGGAGTGTGCCACAAATTTATGTAGCCTTGGATAATAACCAAGCTAACCACCAAGCTTCAGTGGTGGAAATAGAAGGTATTATTTCCAACCATCTAGTGTCTATTTTGATTGACCTTGGTTCAAATTTGAGTTATATAGCCCCTAAGGTTGTTGATAAGTGTAAACTACAGCCATAAAAACCTACCAAGCCATGGTTGCTACAGTTAGCCACTGGCACCAAAAGAAGGGTAGAAGAGGTCATACCAGCCTACCAATTAATGTTGGGTGAATTCCCCACCCAAGCAACCCTTAACATATTACCCCTGAGATCATATGATCTATTGATTGGTATGGACTGGCTAGCCACCCATAAATCCATATTGGAATGTTACCATAAAACCTTAGAATGTGTAAGTAAAGAAGGGAAAAGGATAACCCTTTAAGGGATCCGAAAACCTGTCTCGGTGAGACAAATATCAGCTCTACAAATGAGAAAGTATTGCCGAAAAGAATGTCCCCTATATGAAATATAGGTGTTGAAAATTATTGAAGATGACAAACCAATCCTCGAAGACCACCCTACCCTGAGAGAATACAGAGATGTGTTTCTGGAAGAGGTACCGGGTCTACCTCCAAGAAGAGACATAGACTTCTCCATAGAACTTGCACCGGGAGTGGTGCCTGTGTCTAGGACACCCTACTGGATGAGCACACCCGAGTTAGTTGAACTCAAATTGCAATTAAGAGAAATGATGGACAAGGGCTATATCCAGCCCAGCGTGTCTCCATGGGGAGTACCAGTCCTGTTTGTGAAAAAGAAGAATGGTACCCTTAGACTGTGTATAGATTATAGACAACTTAATAAGGTAACCATAAAGAACAAGTACCCCTTGCCCAGGATCAATGACATGTTCGACCAATTGTGGGGTGCGTCTATTTTCTCAAAGATTGACTTGAAGTCGGGATACCATCAAGTCTGAATTAAGGGTGAAGACATCCATAAAACTACCTTCCGGACGAGGTATGGTCACTATGAGTTTGTGGTAGTACCATTTTGGTTAACCAATGCCCCTGCCACTTTCATGTGCTTGATGAACAATGTACTCAGAAAATTCCTAGACAAATTCATGCTGGTTTTTATTGACGATATATTAATTTACTCCAAGAATGAAGAAGAGCATGAAGAGCATCTTAGGATTGTGTTACAAGTGCTAAGAGAACATCAACTCTATGCCAAATTTAGAAAATGTGAACTCTTCCAGAAGCAAATACATTACTTAGGCCATCTTCTATCCGAAGAAGGAGTAGCAGTAGACCCTGACAAAATCAGGTCTATCATGGAATGGCCTACCCCAAAGGATGTTTCGAATATCAGATCCTTTATGGGATTAGCAGGATACTATAGGAGATTTATAAAATGATTCTCCAAGATTGGTTGTCCAATCACTGCCCTCCAGAAGAAGGGGACAAAATTCACATGGACACAAAAATGTGAAGAAATATTTCAAACCCTGAAACATCTACTGACCCACGCACTCATGTTGAATATCGTCGATCCCGAAGCCGACTTCCTCGTGTGCACAGATGCTTGTAAGGAAGGGCTCGGAGGAGTCCTTATGCAAGGAGGAAGTGTGGTCTACTATGAATCCCAAAAATTGAATTATCACAAAGTCAACTATATGACCCATGATCTAGAGCTAGCTGCCATAGTGCATGCCTTGAAAATGTGGAGGCATTACCTCCTGGGAAGAAAATTTGTACTTATGACATATCACTGTGGATTGCAATATCTGTTTGACCAACCAAAGCTCAATGCTAGACAAGCTAGGTGGATGGCCCTCCTTAGCGAATTTGATTTTGAAATCAAACACATTAAAGGAAAAGAAAATAGGGTGGCGGATGCCCTTAGTAGAAGCATGAAAACAATTCACTTGGCCACGGTGAGCACCTACGAGATGGATGTCAAAGAGAGAGTCTAAAATGCACAAGAAACAAATCCATTCATCCAGACCATGACCTCGTACCTATAGAAAGAACCCACAGGGATAAAGTACGGAGACTACCAGATGATGGAAGGAGGCCTGCTCACTTACCGAAGTAGATTGTATATTCCATATTGTGATGACTTGAAGAGGTTCATACTGGATGAACTACATCAAAGACCCTATACTGGTCATCCAGGATACCAGAAAATGATCACGGCCACTAGGAAACAATTCTACTGGCCTAGGTTGAATAAATACATAGCCGAGTACCTAGCCAAATTCATAGAATGCCAACAAGTAAAAGAAGAACACCGACACCCAGCAGGATTATTACAACCTCTACCAATCCCAGAATGGAAATGGGAAACCATCTCCATGGATTTCATCACCGGATTACCAACCTCGACCAAACAGAATGACACCATCATGGTAGTGGTTGATAAATTGAGCAAGTCCGCTCACTTTATCCCCATCAAGTTAACTTGTAAAGAAATAGACATTGCCAACGTATTCCTGAAGGAGATATTTAAACTGCATGGTATGCCAAAAGAGATCGTGTCTGACAGAGACACGAAATTTACTTCCAACTTTTGGAAATCACTAATGGTGGGTTTAGAGACCAAGTTGTTGTTTAGCACCGCCTATCACCCTCAAATGGATGGACAGACATAAAGAGTGAACCAAATACTAGAATACATGCTAAGAATGCATGTAATGCATCAACCCAAGAAGTGGAAAGATTACCTGCCACTGGTGGAATTCGCCTACAACAACAGCTACCAAGAATCCTTAAAGATGAGCCCCTTCAAAGTCCTATATGGTAGGCCATGCAACACTCCTGTCAGTTGGAGTAATCCCGTAAACATAATTTCTTTTGGACCCGACATGTTGAAAGAAATGGAACAACAAGTGACTCAGATAAAACAAAACCTGAAGGTTGCTCAGAACCGACAAAAAAGTTATGCCAACCAAAAGAGAACTCCAAGAGAGTTCAAGGCGGGAGACCATGTATATCTTAGAGTTAGGCCCAGGAAGAGTTCTCTGAAAATGGGAGCCTGTGCCAAGTTGGCACCTAGGTATTGTGGACCTTTTGAAGTTCTAGATAGAGTGGGACATGTAGCCTATAGGCTAGAACTTTCTTCCACAGTAAAAGCACATAATGTTTTCCATGTTTCATTATTGAAGAAATATGTACATGATTCTAATCATTTAATTGACTGGTCTGTGATCCAGGTGGAACCGGAGGGAGAATTCCTACCAGAACCTCAATGCATACTGGATAGAAAGGAAACCCCGCTCTGGAACCGAACCATTGAACAAGTCAAGGTGCAGTGGAGACATTTTGGCCCAAATGAGGCTACATGGGAAATGGAGGATACCATGAAAAAGGCATAGCCGATTTTTTTTACCTCTGTACATACATGTCATGATGATAGATAGAACATCGAGGACGATATTCCTTTAAGGGGGAGGGAATTGTAACACCCTGTTTCCCCTAGCCTGTAAAAATAATTATGCTGGCTAAGAACTGTGGCAAACTCAAAGATGTGAATGTGTGATTCTGAATGGACCTTAGTATACAAGGTAGACGTTAACATTATATATATATATCCTGCAGGACTGCTGAGAGGGGGATGTGTTGAAAAGGAGACCACGATGACTGAAGAAAGGTGGTGGAAGGCACCTGGAATGGTGGCGTTAACTTCCACCAAAACCAATACCGTATTTGGTATTCATTGGCCCGGAGAACCAAGAGTGGCTCGTTGGCCCCGAAATGAATTACTCGCCGGGATGGTAGGTGAAGAGGCTCCTCATGAGTTAATGAGGGATGGGGGTGAACCACCCATCCATGGAGGCCTTAGACCTGACCACCGTGGGGAAATTCGTGCCACACGCAACCTTGACAGAAAAAGAAAAGGCAGTTAAAAGGTGTGGGAGAGGGGGGGGACGCAAGAGAGATCGCAGGAAAGAGATCGGAAGAACTCTGGAACAAAATACAGAGTGAGCGATAGCGGAGAAAAAGGAGAGTAACCTTCGTTCTCGATCCTTGAAGAACTGAGATGAAGAGTCTCAAGCATCGTGGTCTAGCTCGGGGGTGGCTAGTGGTAAATCCATTTGGAGTCGTTGAGCCTACGGTTGGGTGGAAACGAGCACCCCTCTCAGCAATTGCATCACCTGGTTTTTTCTGATAAGTGTTTATATCTTGTGTCATGCATTGAATATCTTGGAATGTATGCTCATGGTTTGAACACTTATAAATGGTTTATGTGTAAGAAATGTCTACATGGTGTTTTGATAAGAAATGGTGGTTGCATGCTTATGTTGGAAAGACCACATTCGATTTATATATATATATAATTATGAATAAGTGTTGTTTTTTTTCAGATCTTCTTTCGGGAAAGTTCCCTCAACCTATAAAGGTGGGGTAAGTGCCTAGAGAGGACTTCCTTTGCAGTAGAAACCTTGGGCTTTCTCACTACCAATCACAGAAGCTAATAGCTCAAAGATTTTAAGAGGACCTTCCAGTCGGGTCTTCAAACCTAGTGAAATTTACACGAGGGCCTGAAGAAGGAATTAATGGTGTAGTTTTTAAAATCCTGCACGAGAGAGAGAATGGTCCTCTTAGAATTAGAACCTTTCAGTGGTTTGGAACCCAAGATACCCTTCCTCTTGCTAAATGCACGAATTAGATCCTTTCAGAGGATCTAAGGTCTGTTACGACCGTTAGATTGGATGAAGGAACACAGGAGTTAATGCCTCAACTCCTTTTCAACCTTCGTAAGTAGCGAAGAAATCGGGACCGTCGATTCCAAGACCCATAGACGTACTTGAACCGTCTAGCTGTAGAGTACACGTGGTGGCTAGTAAGCGTTTCGGCTTTTCGGCACCCGAGAGATCAGAGGGTAAGAACCCTTGTCCTCACGACTCACGAAATCTCGACATATGAAATCTCGAAATGCTAGTGTGTGGGTAAGTTATTAGTTTTCAGAGTTTCGGTACCTGGAATACCTAGAGGCGAGTCCCTTGTACTTGCAAGCCCCGAATCCTCGACCCGTGAAATGTCGATGGGTGAAATCTCAAAATAGATGCGCAGGTTAAGAGTTGGTACTTCGGAGTTTCGGCTCCCGGAAAATCTAGATGCGAGACCTCCTGTCTGTGCACATCGCGAATCTCTGATTTATGAAACTATGAATTGGACCGACATGGGTAAATATGGGTGTTCGACATTTCGAGAACCAGGACGTTTGAGGATAAGTTCCCTTGTACCTGCTAGTTGCAAAATCCTGAACTGCGGAACCCCAATTTTGGTCGAATGTATGATGAGCGGGTGTGTCGGCTTTTTGGCATTCGGGTAGTCGAGGAGTTTGAATCTTCGACCTCTTGCATTCTGAAATTCCAATATACGAAGCCCCGATTTACGGAATCCCGAATTGGCATAACATGACTTGGTTCAGCATTTCGGTGTTTCAGTACCCAGAAAACCCAAGGGTAAGTTTCCCTTGTCCTTGCAAGTCCCAAAATCCCGACTTGCAAAACCCTGAAAGAATAGAGTGTGGAGAAGTGGTTATACCTTGGTATTTCGGCACCTGGGGTACTTAAGTGCGGGACCCATGAATTTGCTAGTCTCAAAACCCTGATTAGTGAAATCTTGATGGAGGAAACCCTGAAATAGTGGAGCATGTTTAGAGTTTTGATGACTCGGAGTTTTTGGATTCCAAGAAGCCTAGGGGCGAGACTCCTTGTTTTCACATAACGCAAAGTCACGAAAGGAGGAATGACGAAATGGATTATCACGAATAATATTGGGTATTTCGGTACCTGCAATACCTATTGACAAGTTTTCTTGTACTTGCCTGTCCCGAAAACCAGGTTTGCGAATTCCTGAAATAGACAGAGCAATGTATATATATATGCAGGTTTCGGAGTTTGGACTACCGGGAAACCTAAGCACGAAACCTCCCGTCATCGCATATCGCAAATTTCTGGTATGAGAAATCCCGAAGGGTAGAGTATCAGGGCTTAATCTGAGTTGTTGAGAATCTCGATAAGTGGCTAAAACCATTTCGGGTTTCGGCCCTTCGAAAGACAAGAGAGAAAGGGAAATGAATGCATCATGATTCCCAAATCGTGAAAGCTAACAGGCACCTCTCTGATAAGGCCTGTGGTCATAGCCTCTGATCACATGAGTACGGATAAGGGATGGCAGGGTCTGTATGAGGCCCCATAGGGATTCGGGGAATTCTGTTCCTCGGAGAAAGAAGAAAAAGGCTGAAAATTTTCTAGCCCCATAGTGGGTGGGTGACACCAATAGAATTATTTCCTGGTGGCCGTGATCATCTTCTGGTATCTTGGATGACCAGTATAGGGTATTTTATGTAGATCATCCAGTATGAACCTATTCAAGTCATCACAATCTGGGATATTCAATCTGCTTCAGTAAGTGAGCAGACCTCCTTCCATCATCTAGTAGTCTCTGTACTTTACCCCGGTGGGCTCTTGTTGTAGGTACAAGGTCATGGTCTGGATGAAGGTATCTGTTTCTTGTGCATTTCTGACTCTTTCTTGGACATCCGTCTCGCAGGTACTCACCGCGGCCAGGTGAATTGTTTTCATACTTCTGCTAAGGGCATCAACCACCCTATTTTCCTTTCCTTTAATGTGTTTGATGGCGAAATCAAACTCGCTAAGGAGGGCCATCCACCTAGCTTGTCTAGCATTGAGCTTTGGTTGGTCAAACAGATATCGCAATCCACAATGATCTATCATAAGTACAAATTTTCTTCCCAGGAGGTAATGCCTCCACATTTTCAAGGAATGCACTATGGCAGCCAGCTCTAGATCATGGGTCACATAGTTGACTTCATGCTCATTCAATTTTTGGGATTCATAGAAGATCACACTTCCTCCTTGCATAAGGACTCCTTCGATCCCTTCCTTACATGAATCTGTGCAGACAAGGAAGTCGGCTTCAGGATCGATGATCTTCAACAAGGGTGCGTGGGTCAGTAGATGTTTCAGGGTTTGAAATATTTCTTCACATTTTTGTGTCCATGTGAATTTTGTCCCCTTCTTCTGGAGGGCAGTGATTGGAAAACCAATCTTGGAGAATCCTTTTATAAATCTCCTATAGTATCCTGCTAATCCCATAAAGGATCTGATATCCGAAACAGCCTTTGGGGTAGGCCATTCCATGATAGACCTGATTTTGTCAGGGTCTACTGCTACTCCTTCTTCGGATATAACATGGCCTAAGTAATGTATTTTCTTTTGGAAGAATTCACATTTGTTGAATTTGGCATAGATCTGATGTTCTCTTAGCACTTGCAACACAAGCCTAAGATGCTCTTCATGCTCTTCTCTATTCTTTGAGTAAATTAATATATCGTCAATAAAAACCAGCACAAATTTGTCTAGGAATTTGTTGAGTACATTGTTCATCAAGCACATGAAAGTGGCAGGGGCATTGGTTAACCCAAATGGAACTACCACAAACTCATAGTGACCATACCTCGTCCGGAAGGTAGTTTTATGGATGTCTTCACCCTTCATTCGGACTTGATGGTATCCCGACATCAAGTCAATCTTTGAGAAAATAGACGTAGCCCCCAATTGATCGAACAGGTCATCGATCTTGGGCAAGGGGTACTTGTTCTTTATGGTTACCTTATTGAGTTGTCTATAATCTATACACAGTCTAAGGGTACCATCCTTCTTTTTCACAAATAGGACTGGTGCTCCCCATGGAGACATGCTGGGCCGGATATAGCCCTTATCCATCATTTCTCTTCATTGCAATTTGAGTTCAACTAACTCAGGTGTGCTCATCCGGTAGGGTGTCCTAGACACCAGCACTGCTCCTGATGCAAGTTCTATCGAGAAGTCAATGTCCCTTCTCGGAGATAAACCCGGTACCTCTTCTGGAAATACATCTTTGTATTCTCTCAGGGTAGGATGGTCTTCGAGGCTTGGTTTGTTGCCTTCAATTGTTTTCAACAACTGTATTTCATATAGGGGATATCCTTTTCAGCAATACCTTCTCATTTTTAAAGCTGATATTTGTCTCACCGAGACAGGTTTTCGAATCCCTTGAAGGGATATCCTTTTTCCTTCTTTACTTACACATTCTAAGGTTTTATGGTAACAGTCCAATCTAGCTTTATGGGTGGCTAGCCAATCCATACCAATCAACAGATCATACGATCCCAGGGGTAATATGTTAAGGGTTGCTTGGGTGGGGAATTCACCCAACATTAATTGGTAGGATGGTATGACCTCTGCTACCCTTCTTTTGGTGCCAGTGGATAACTGTACCAACCATGGCTTGGTAGGTTTAGGTGGTTGTATTTTACACTTATCAACAGTCTTAGGGGCTATATAACTCAATTTTGAACCAGGGTCAATCAGAATAGAAACTAGATGGTTGGAAATCATACCTTCTATTTCCACCACTGAAGCTTGGTGGTCGGCTTGTTTATTATCCAAGGCTACATAAATTTGTGGCACACTCCTGGCCACATCATTGACGGTGATAGCTTCCTGGATGTTATAAATTCTCTGACTATTCTATTGTCGGTGTGGACAGTCTCTCAGTAGATGCTCTTCTTCACAACCCCAACATTTCAAAGGTTCTTTTTTTGGGTTATCAACCTTCATCAGTACAGATCTAGAAGTTTTATTTCCGCTCAAGGAGGAAAATTTCTACTGGTGTACGCTCTGGGCTGGGAAGCTCGTCCTTGGGTTCTTCTTATAGTTTTTAAATCCTTGGGATTTAATCCCCTTTTTCTGAAATCTTGAAGTATTCTTTTGTTTCCATCCTTCGCGACGTTCTGTTCGATGCCCGAACTGTTCATGACAATAGGTTTCCTTTCGGATAGTGCCTTCTAGGGTCTTTGTCTCATCAAATTCAATTATGTTCCGATAGTCCTTAGGTAGTCCACCGATGAAGCATTGCACCTTTGCCTTTTCTGCTTTTATATAAGGTGCATACCTCAACAAATCGAGGAATTTGTTGA
>ML794210.1:84482-98393 GCA_009831015.1 Picea engelmannii | reverse complement strand
TTGTCTTTTCTTTCGAAATATTGAAAGCCACCGATGCTGCCAGGCTCAGCCGTATCGTTCCTAGAGCCTTTCTGTCAAGAATCTCCCATTCTTCATCCTTCATGGCCGCCGGCTTCTTTGTTACTCCACTCAATGGTAGAAATAGATCCTTCTGATATAAATAGTCTTCCATCTGCATCTTCCATAACTGGTAGTTTTGGCCATTAAATTTCTCGACCCTAAACTTTCCATCTTCCGACATTGCTCCCACTTGAACCAAGAACCCTCTTTTCCTCCGAGTTACCTTATTCTCTGATACTATTTGTTAGAAAAACAATACCGTAGAGCAATAAAATAAAAAAAATGCAGAAACAAAACACAGAAGACACACAATACCAGAGAGAGACAGATTTACGTGGTTCACCCAGTGTGGGCTACGTCCATCAGAGAAATTGCCAGGTCCTTCCTTTATGATTATCCAACAAATGAAGGGATACAACCTACAGCAAAACCTGTTGTAACTTCCTCTTCTTTCTCTCACAGTCTCCTCTCTCAAAATACAATATTCACCATCAACCATATCCGCGATACATTTCCCTCATAAAAGAGGGTTGCCTTCTAGGGAAGAAAACCCTAACATAATCTCTACCATTAGAAGAGTGTACATACTTCTGGGGTGAAAATACTTCATGGGGTATAAACATGGCTGAAATCAAGGACCTCTGAATCAGGAAGATAATCAAGCTCCACAACCAACATGTTAACCATCATTGATAGTGGGGTAACTTATAACTTATTGAGGGAAGACATGATGAGGAAGCTTGGGTTTCAACCTAAACCGATGAAAAAAATATTCAAGACAATCAATGCAGGGGTGGAGAGAGTCGTTGGTGTGGCTAATGAAATCTTGTTGAAGCTTGGTGATTGGTACAAAAAGATGACTTTCATCATTGTTCCTATAGACAATTTTGAAGTTTTGTTGGGACAGGAGTTCATGAGGAAGGAAAAGGTGGAACCTATTCCTCACATGAATAGTTTGGCCATTTTCTCAATATAGACTCCATGTTTGATTCCTACCATACATAGGAAGGAAGGAGGCACATAGATGTCTTCCTTGCAGATGATTGTTGTGGACAACCAAAGCAAGAAACCTTGTGGAAACAAACTTGGACAATGTGGGGTGATGGTTGGACAACCTAACGCAAATAAAGAAAGGAAGCTTGTATCAGTGGAATAGAGGATTGTCTATGTTTAATAGATATTTTGATATTTGGATAAGATGGGGGATGGCTTGGCTGATTTCTATATGAAATTTGATGAGTGGTAGTGAAGATCAGAGGAATTCACAAAGATGAAGATGTCAAAGAAATTTGTTGAACAAGACAAGAAACCATTAATGGACAAAGAGGATGTGAGGGAGATGACACAACCTTGGTGGAAGGGAACCAAGGAAGAGATTGATTCCTCCTCTAGTGAACTTGAACATGGTGAATGGAAATATGATATTGAGCTATAACGGATCATGGAAGAGTGTGAAGAAAAAATCAGTTTAAGTGTACCATTGCTTATGTACATAATGTATAAGTATGGTGACATTTCGCCGATGGAATTAGGATGGATTAGAGATGAGGGATATGGACCAAATAACCATCCTCCTTCACCTTCAAACTAGACTATGGCATGTTGGCTCATTGTCTTAGTGAGAAGCAGTGAGGCCAATGGGGTGCCTTGAGGAGGTGCCTTGGTGAAAACTGTTGAGATCACAATGGGTGACTTAACATATTGGAGGAAATGAAGATTTGTGGACGTGATGATCTTGCAGACGGAAATGGATGTTTTAACATGAATATGTGAGTTCTTGATATCGAGGCGTGATGATTGGACTAACTACCTAATAATCCAAAGTCACAAGGGGATCCAACAGACAAAATCATGGGAAGAAGGACCGAAGTATGAAAAAAAAAACAAGTAAGAAGGCAATGACACTTTGTAGACTCATGTAACTTCGTAAGGGGAGTTTTCCTTGATGAAAATGGTTGATGAAGCAACAGTCGTTGAATGGTGATGAGATTCAAATATGGGCAGAGACACCATGAAAAATCGACAGATGTTTTTGGGTATGACAACAAATTGGAGTGGGGGAGGATGTGAGGTTTCCCATGACACCCACCGAGCGCACTTGCTCCTTGAGAAAATTCATTAATAGAACATATGAAGAGCATAAGGAAGGAAGTGATCAGTTAGGAAAATGAATATGTTTGAGTGTGAGTAGGAGAACCTTGAGCACATGATGGCGATGTGTGGCTGTTGTAGGTGAATCCCCCTGCGGACAAGTGGATTCTCTCTTAGTATCTAGACTCCTAAGGCCAAGACAGAAAAGTGCTTAGGATGGACACAAACTTCTTTTTATGTCTAATCAAGAAAATAAATGAAAGAGAAGGAGAAAGATATGTACCTTATTAGCGAAATTTGTCCTTGCAAATTCCTGGTCGAGCTTCGATCCTGAGCTCCCTGATAGGTCCTGTAAAACAAACAAAGGTACAAAAGACTTCCTACTCTACTGAAATTAGCTCAAACATAGATCCATATACTGCAGACAAACTCATGTGGAACAAGCACAAGTTTGAAAGAAACAGGCCAAGCATTGATTATTAATGAGAACAAGCAAAAATACTTACAATCCTTTGAATGAAGGTGCATCAACTTCTTCCATTTCTCCTTGTCCAAACCCTTTTCTCAAGTAATCTCCATTGATTTCTTTGATGAAATCTCACTCATGAGATCATAAGTTTGATGTAATTCTCAATCTTCATATCACCTTTCACCACGAGGATACCTCCTTATATAACCTTGGAGAGGTCTAACCACTTGAGAGATATTTTGGATAAGTTGAGGATTCCTCTCTTTTAGTTGAGGATCTTCCCTAAGATCATTCCTTGACCATCTATTCGAATCCAACTACCTTCAGGAATTGAGGGATTCTTCCCTAATTTTCCTCAACAAACCCAAAACTTGCTCAGAAAAGGGTAGCACTCCCCCAAAAGGGTGCATAGGGCACTCAAACACTCCCCCAAAGAGGCTCAGGGAGCACCAGAACTCCCTGATAGTGGGCAAGGGAGCGCTCCTCTCCAAAGTTCATTTTTTAGTGGTTCTTTCAATGGAAAAAGGTTTGTACTCCCTGCCAATTGATTTCTCTTCTTACAAACTAGCCTTTGAGGTGTCTTAAGTGTCTTTGTGATGTCATTAGAGGCACAATATGGGAAAGATGGCAGTATGATGTTTGTGACACTTGCAACACTTGTAGTCAAGATGCGACACTTGCGGACAAGATGCGACACTTACAACACTTTTAATGATGACACTTGCGACACTATCGAAGTGAGTAATTTTGAGGTGTAACAGATTGCCCCCCAAAGTATGAAGTTAGAAGACGATGATGACTGAAGTACTTTGTAGACTTTTTTGAGAAAGGGTATGGACGTAGAGAGGATGGAAAAGGATGCACATAACCATCAAACAAATATTATGACATGTTTCAAACCCAAGGCAGGCATACCTATGCTTGAGTGATAAAGACTTTTAGGTATGGCTTCCATAAAATACACTGCAGATCCATAATTATATTGACAAAATGGTATATCCACTAAAGATACAATGTGGATCTATACTCCTATGACCTGAATTGATCGTAGCCATGAAGAATACACAGTGGATATACAAGATGACAAGACATAGCCACGACCAATACAAAATGGATCTATGTAACAATATTTGTGTCATAGTTCAAGAGAACTCATTTGCAACCTGGGAAAAGTATAATTAAGAGTGAAAACTCAGCCCAAGTTCTTCTTATCGATCCTGATTTAGTACGAATCTAACCATGTGAATAGATGTCCCGATGTCAAACATGGAAGAAACCACTTGATTACCGGTTAATGATGTAAATCGTTAACAAGCACAAGGGAGATCACCATTGATGTCAATGACTCCCAAGTACTCTAGTACATCCCAACGAATGTGAATGAATGAGCTGAAGTTGAACATCCGTGGAATCATCCGATCAGGGGTCAATGATATAAACAGACAATGTGTTGAAGTTGACAGGAATAGACTCGTCGACAACGACAAAAAACGGTCATAGAGATGTAATTGGTAGATCAAATGAACATGGATTGACATGGGTATTGAAACAATATATTTGTGATGGCTAACTCTCAAAGAAGATACTTCCCTTGAACACCGAGGCACAACAGCAGAAACTTGACATGGACCAAAACTTGATAATGCAATGGATGTTGTGACTTTCATCAAGTGACCCAAAGGAGTAAAGGAAACTCAGAGGATTGGCTCAGTGCAGAGGTTCAGCGGATTAAAATGCATGCAAAAACAAAGATCCATGTTCAAGGGTGACCGTAAGAGCTATTGGTAGTGTTCTCAAAAACTGCTTGGCTTGATTCTTTCAATTTTTTCCCCATCTAGATAGACAAGTACCTCTTTTTAATTTAATGAGCTCGAGGAGGGTAAACTCGACGGTTTTTCATATTTAGAGAGTTTGAAAACAACTTAAAGATGACTCCAATGTTGTCCTTTTTCGTAATGTTAGTCTCACGAGGCTGAAAAAGAGATAAATTATCACTCAAAAGATGACCTTTCAAGCCTTTTAACACGTGGGAAAGGAAGCAAGATCACTCGATAATATTTTCATGTTTAGAGAGTCTGAAAAGATCTTTAAAGATGACTCCAAGGGGTTCCTTTTTCGTGTAACCATGCGAGCCCGAAAAAGAGATAAAAGGTTGCTCGGTTTCATTCTCATGTATTTATGATCACAAGAAAGAACAAATACTAATCTCGGTATGCCCCCAGCTTGAAAGTAGGTGTCTTAACTCCATAATGATCATCAAAGGCTAGAGACATTCCCTCCAAGCTTCAATTCATTCACCGACTTTGAGGTTGTCACCAATTTCTCTACTAGATGGAGAAAAAGGATATGGGTGGATGAAATGAAGGTGAAAAAGAGGTGACTGTTTCATTTTTTTAACGAGCTTGACATAGGAAAAGAACTATGCTCAGGGTTCTGGGTTCAATCCCCAGATTTCTGTTTCATTTTTTAACAAGCTTGCAAAAGAGAGAAAAACTATGCTCAAAGATTTTGTTTCATTTTTTAACGAGATTTCTATAGAGAAGAAAAATTGTGCTCATGACCTCTGTTTCATTTTTTAATGAGCTTGCTACAGAGAAGAGAAACTATGCTCGTGGACTCTTCTTGATCATGGCTTCCAAGAGAATAACACGTTGGAAGGACACCATGTCAAGGGACAAAACTCGGTCATGGCTTCCAATAGATCTTCATTGGATGGAAGAAAATCACTCTAGAACGAACACATGTCGAGGGTCGCGATAGGGGTAAGGATATCAGGCTCCAATAGCCCTACCGAAGATATCACCATGTCAACGATCGAATCCAAGTTGTTGGAATTTGAAGGCATGGGAGACGATGGAAAATCAACATCGGGAGGGGAGATAGAGTGTATATCTTCCCAAATTTCTTCATGAGGGGGAAAAAAAGAGGATCGATGATGGTTATCATCCTGAGGTAGCTCATCAATGCTCAACATTTACATAAGAGATTCATCAGAAGGAAAAATTGGGGAAATGTAGTCGATCATAGACGACAAGGAACTTAACCATGATGGCATCGAGTAACTGTCAGGTGCCAATAGATGTTGGTCATCCAAAGAGGGAGAAGAGGATTGGATAGAAACGTATGATGTTTTGGATGGACTAAGTGGCATGATGTCACCTAGTGCATCGAATTCCAAGGGACTAGGTATAATCCAAGGGTTAGATGATTCCAAAGATTGATAAGCCATGGTCAAAATCATATCAACGGTAGCAATATGATGTGTAGTCAGTGGAAGTGGTGTAGGGAAGGTACCCATAAGGATAGAATATTTTAGTAAGCCAACACCAACACTTTCATACGTGATCTTATGGTCTCCCAAGAAAGGAATGTTGTTGGTAGCGGGAGCGCGAGCATGGGTCATGCAGAAATCTAACTGATCAACAGTGACAATTTTTCCCTGATGAGGAAATTGTACACATCGAAAGACTGATGAGGCAATGAAAGTCATAGAATGAAACCAAATTCTTCCAAGTAACAAGTTGTAATCGAGGGGAGCATCGACCACCTCGACATCAACAGTGACAATTTTTCCACCCAATTGGATAGGCAGGGACTGTAAAATCCCATGGGGATGAAAACCTTGCCCATCGAATGCACATAACATCATTGGGGATTTGTTAAGTGTGGGTGATTTTAAACCTTTCCAACATGCTAACGACATGACACAAGTTGAGGCTCCCTCATCCAGAATAGTTCGGTGGATTTGTTGATTGTAAACAACAACATCAACTTGGAAAGCAAGTTGGTGGGAGAATCGAAACGTATAATTTTCTAGGTTAAACATGATATGGTTGGACAACTCAGGATAAACAACACCAATAGCTGCCAAGAGCATTCTACGTTGACTGGGGTAATTTTGTAGAACTTCTAACCTAGACATAGCACACGGTGCTTGAGCCAAATCTTCAACAATGTTGTAGTTCTAGGCGGCACATGAACTAGGATTAAATGTAGATTTACGGATAGTTCTCTTAGGAGGGCATAAGATAGATTTGAACATAGGTTTCTCAATCTGAAATGATCCAGATGGAGGATTAACCGATAGAAGACTAATGGAGGATGACGATGGATCTGGTAAAGTACCGGTACTGTTAGTGACCTTTCCTTTGTCAGGGTTACCTAGTGTGTCGTATGTCTTAGAGCGAGTTGTCAAATTAATCCCATTAAACATATAAATATGTGCACTCGTCAAGGCCTCATCATGAGGATGGCTAGAACTGCCCCCAGGAGAGGGGTTTTGAGAAACCATGGATTGTCATTGTGGAAAAGGCTGAGTAAGCACAGTGGGTTGTGAATTTCCCTGGAAATGTTTGGCCACTTCATTGTGATGTGGACAGTCTCGAGTGTAGTGATCGTCACCACAAATGATACACGAGAATTTCGGTTTATGTTGTGGCTACTTTTCGGTAGCAGGTGTTTGAGCTTGATTTTTTGGTTGTTCATTGTTATTAGTATTTTTTGATTTATTTTTTGTCTTCTTCTTACCTTTAGATTGTTGTGAATGGGCAGATTGAACTACATTCACCTCAGAGATGTGAGTTTGGGAAGAGGTAGAGGAGAGTGTGGTCGATTGGGAAGTATATTGAGTTTTGATGGAAACGATAACATCGTCCACATGAGATGAGGATGATGGCTTGGATGTATCAGTATTGGCTCGAGCAACATTTGGAAGCAAATCATACAAAGTACCAGATTGGGAATAAACCAAATCTAAGTATTGAGCCCGAGAAATGGTTTTGTTCCTTGGTGGCTGTGCCACCCATAGCGACATCACGAGCGATCGGGGGTAAAAGTAATTTAGTAAACCATTCCACCAAAAATATGTCAGGAATGATTACCTTGATCATCCTTCGTCGTCATCTCCACTCATGAATATGGTCAGAGATATGCACAGAGTCAGTTTGACGAAGGGAGCTCAAGATTTCAGTACCCATATTGTAGCGAATATGTAGTTGAAAGTGTGTGAGGACAGACATGGCAAGGGAGTTGAAATCATGAAAAGAAGCACGTGGTAGTTCAATATACCACTTTGTTGCAGAGCCAGTAAGTGTTCGTTGGAAAAGATGCAAACGTATAGAATCATCGATGAGGGAGTTTGATGAACACCACAAATGGAAAGTCATCACATGGTTATTTGGATCTTCTCCAGATTTTCTGTCAAATTTCAGAATATTAGAAGGAAGTTTAGCTGGAATGATTAACCAAACCGGTGAATGAAAAATATGATCATTGGTTAACCGAGACAAGTTTGGGAGATCCATAGTTGCAAGGAAAGGTAATTGTCGGTTAATTTGCGGATGATACTAGTGTGGCATAGGAACACCAGTAGGAACATAAAATGGGTTAGGTGGATAATTGTAACCAGTAGGGCCTCCTACATACGGTTGTTGCTGACTAGGATAAACATGATTTGATTATGGTTGAGAAACATTTGCATAATCCAGTGGGTTCTGAGCATTATAAGACAGGTGATTTGCTTGCCCAGAAAGAGGATGAACATTGTTCCCTTGAGGAGGGTAAGGAGTAGATCCTAGAGGCAGATACACATTAGACCCATGGGGAGGATAAGGTTGATGTCCTTGAGGACTCCAGGTGGTGTTTGGGATGTCTCTTGGATAAGGTTGTCCATAAGATGGTCTGAAAGGAACATGATTTGATACTCCTCCTTGTGGGTTATGATATGAGTGCCCCTCAACATGGGGTTGGGTAAATGTGCCTCCGAAATATACTCCCTAGGATTGTGAAGTGTTTCCAGTAGACGAAGTTTCCCCCCCTGCCAGCGGTGGATTAACGACTGGGGTATGACTGGCAAAGGGAGGTTTCCCTCTGGGAAGAACATTAAAATGGGGTTGTCCCCCAAGAGGGGTATGCACGCCATAGGATGGTGGTCTTCCAGGAGGGATAGGTCCACTAGATGGTGGTTTCCCCCAGTCATATGTATTTGGTTGGGAAGGGTCTGCATTCTCGGGTGAAAATATGTCCCAACAAGATCGTGCAGAACATGTGGAGCTGTAGAGTGAAAGTTTGTAAAAGTGGGGCTAGGGATCGAAGTGCCTTGGGAATGAGTAGAGGTGATGAGTCCAACATTAGGATAGACTTGTGTTGACGCAACAGTAGGGTTAATGACCTGATCGATGGGGTGGTTCATAGTTTGACCAAATGGCCCAGTTTCAAGAGGAGGGTCATGAGGATTAAAGGGTTGTCGAAAGGATTCAAAATTCTCATAGAGATCGCGTCCTGATGAATTCCTCCATACAAAATGAGTAGGTGTTGGATTTGTATCTACTGTAGTGGTAGGACAAATAGGAGTCCTATACTCATCACCAAAGGTTGGTTCTGTGGATCCCATATATGTTTCGGTAAAATCTCTCTCAGGTAACTATGGGACCTCTTCGTCTATGACATTCCCAAGGGAGTCTAAAAGAAGAAAAAATGGTACAAGAGGGGTTACTGACATAGATGTAGTGCGAGGAGTTTGATTCTCAACCGTAACCAAAGCTCCTTCTAAATTGTCTAATTTAGGAGAACAACACTCCCAACGTCAGAATGATTTTCTACCTCTCCATGGTAGTTGTCTTCTGGAGGGTTAGGAGGTAAGGGTTGGTAGCCTTCCGGAGGCAGCCCTTGCATCCTACGCGATTGGCAAAGACCTTTATCGTCTACAGGCTCAATTTTGGAGAATAACAATACAAGATGAAAATCTAGGGCTAACTAATGAAAAGAAACAACATAAGCTAATAAAATCTCGGAATCAAAACCAAGCAAACAAGAATTGTCTCGATGACTGTACTAGTTGGTGATGAAATCCAACTTCGCGTGATCAAGTCAAGAAGGGGCTAGGATATGGTGGAACAGTTACAATGGCGACCTGTTAACGGACTTTCACCTTGGTGCAAGATTCCACGCAGTAATTGTGGATTTACCCTCCAAGGAGCCCGAGTGAGTTTGACCAATGTTTGTCCCAGGTACAGTGAGACTTCCCTTCACTGTCACCTTGTGTAAATACGTAAGGACTATGGAAACTAAGGACACCAAATCTAAGTCAGCCAATGGGCGGGTACAGTCGACAATCCGATCTAAACGTATGGGTAGGATAACAAGTTTGAAATCAACTTGAGAGGATCCCACATTTAATCGTGGGTATACCTTCAAGTGACCCCCAATATACAATTCGACCATGACAAATAGTTGAAACATGTAGGGATAATCTTCGTAACTCACCCGAATGTGACCTCGTGCGTAACCCCTGTGTGAGAGGGGGATCCCAGAAAGCCTATATGGCAATTGGATTTGACTCTCCCTATATCAGGATGCTAATGTTTGTTTTGAAAACTCTAGAGAGTTGTACTCACAGCTTAATCCAAAGTGCTAATCCTAGTCTAATGTTGGTGGAAGATCCTAAAAACAAAATGTTCTAGATAATTTTTAATTAGCGTTCATTTTGCAGCTGTTCTTTACTCAAAGGGTGTATGACAATGAAACTGATGGTATGATGACTCAATTCCCAAAAAATATGAACAAGAAAATGATAAGCAGTCTTGTCTTTTGATGGATGCCTATTTAAGGGAAGGAGAAAAGTTGTTTTCACTATCAAACACTAATATGAAATGTCCTCTTTGTTTCTCACTCAAATCCAATGTAATGCTAAAAATTTCAGAAATGCCTTCTAATATCCAAACCAATCACTAAAATATGTCCTTTTGTTTATATGTGAATGATAATTAGATGTAAAACTTCTAAATGTCAATCAGACTTTAGGATTAAACAAATAGAAGAAAACCTCACATAAAACAAAAATACACTCTCATCATGAAATAAACAAGAAGGACAAAGATAACCAAATTTGCAAACAAAAACAAAAAAAAACTCAAACAAAAGAGAAATGTTGGAAAACTGACCTCAAATATCAGATGGAAAGGTTCACAGACATTTGGATTTCCTCACAAAAGTTTCCACTCAGTCAAATAAAGGAGAAGAAAAAAACAAGTTAACTCTAGGTTAGCAAAGACAAAGAGTGACTTCAAGCCAAGGAAAGAAAATGTCAAATTCCCAAATAAGAAGAGATCAATCCTTAGAAAATAGAGTATTGAAGGCCAATACCAAGATGGACTGAGATTATGAGACCCTGAGCAAATGCCAAAACCAAGAAATAACTTTAGAAGATGAAAATTCTGGATAATTTCTCACAAAAATGGGGTAGCGCCCATGTAAGGGGCACCATAGCATTCCAGTGCTTTGTGTAAGGCTAAATGAGAGTGCTAGCGCTCTGACAACAACACTGGGGGAGCGCTCTGCTCCAAAAAATTAGAAAAAAACCCATAAAGTCAAAAAATCAAAGAAATTCAGTCAATCAAGGTGATCATGGTGACATAAAGAGGCAATCAAACCAATCTAAGAATAAAAAAGACAATATGGAGAAGGTCAAGTGAGGGAAAAGGGACAAAACATGATCTGGGAATGAAAACAAAAATCAAATCTCCTCCCCAATGGAGTTGCCAATTTCTGTTGTAGGTGAATCCTCCTGCGGACAAGTGGATTCCCTCTTGGTCTCTAGACTCCTAAGGCCAAGACAGAAAAGTGATTAACATGGACACTGACTTCCTTTTATATCTAATCAAGATAATAAATTAAAGAGAAGGAGAAAGATATGTAACTTATTAGCGACATTTGTCCTTGCAAAGTCCTGGCTGAGCTTCGATCCTAAGCTCCCTGATAGGTCCTGTAAAACAAACAAAGGTACAAAAGACTTCCGACTCTACTGAAATTAGATCAAACATAGATCCATCTATTGCAAACAAACTCATGTGGAACAAGCATAAGTTTGAAAGAAACATGCCAAGCATTGATTATTAATGAGAACAAGTAAAAATACTTACAATCCTTTAAATGAAGGTGCAACAGATTCTTCCAGTTCTCCTTGTCCAACCCCTTTGCTCAAGTAATCTCCATTGATTGCTTTGATGACATCTCACTCATGAGATCATAATTTTCATGTAATTCTCAATCTCCATCTCACCATTCACCATGAGGAGACCTCCTTATATAATCTTGGGGAGGTCTAATCATTCGAGAGATTTTTGGGATAAGTTGAGGATTCCTCTCCTTCAGTTGTGGATCTTCCCTAAGATCATGCCTTGACCATCTATTCGAATCCAACTACCTTCAGGAATTGAGGGATTATTCCCTGATTTGCCTCAACAAACCCAAAACTTGCTCAAAAAAGGGTAGTTCTCCCCCAAAAGGGTGCACAGGGCACTCAAACATGCCCCCAAAGAGTCTCAGGAAGCGCCAACACTCCCTGACAGTGGGTAGGGGAGCGCTCCTCTCCAAAATTCATTTTTTAGTGGTTCTTTCAATGGAAAAAGGTTTGTACTCCCTGTGATCCAGGTGGATATCGGTGGCCACCCACCTTTTCTGACTGGCTCAAAATAGTTTTCTGGCAATTTTGACAATTTACTATTTTTAGCAGGTTTTAACTTCTGGGGCCATTTTGAGGGCCTAAATAAAGGTTTTTTGAGATCAGGGTTCTCAATGATAATCGAAGGCATGATTGATCCCCCAAAATGAATCTCCTCGATGATACCTTTCCAACGAGCTATCACACGCCTAAAACGAAGATCGTATGCAAAAGTTACGACCCCGGGAAGTTGATGTACTAACTTACCCAAACGGGGCCCACATGAATTTTGGCGCTTCATCTCCTAGGGTTAGGTTTTTGGATGTCTATGACTTTTGGCATTCTCGTCTATTGTAAAAAGGCCTCTAGAGCCTCATTTTAGTCATCTTCTCACGGATGCGAGTAGCAGCCACATCTCTTCTCAGAGATAAGCTACCAGCGCCCTAGCTAGTTTATTTCCATTCTGTCTATAAGCATATTCCAGTCATTTGTTATTAATGAAATGAAGTCTCATTTCCGCTGCAGCTCTATGTTTATGTGTATTTCTGTATTTCATTTTATTCCTACATAAATCTGGATCAGTGGTATCAGAGCGGTCTGCTCATTCTCGATCCTTCTTTGCATGTCCCCAACGAGATCGGGGTATAAGGAGTTGGGGCTCGATCTGGTTGAACTTTGCAAGACTAGCCTCGCAAACCCCGACGACCGCCCATGGGGGAAGAAAAGAAAGATGAGGGAGCAGAAGATCCTATCAAAATGTTGCTCGAGGAGGCCCTCGAGAAACAAAGGAACGCGATGATGGACAACTTTGCCCAGATTCTTCAACGGATTCCGACTGGCGGTGCATCGACATCCAGAAGCCACTCTGGAGGTGCCACTCCTTTTAAGGTACAAGTAAACTTTGACATTCCCATGTTTGATGGCCAAATAGATGCATATGCCGTAGATAGATGGTTAAATCTGTTAGAAGGATATTTCTTGGTTCATGACTTTTCCGATCGAGAAAAGATTATTTTTGCACTCCTCAAAACCGCCCCCCATGTCAAGGATTGGTGGGAAACCTACTCGGAGCAAGAGGGTGAGGGAGAACCCTCTTTGTTCTCAGCCGCACCCACTTGGAATTATTTCCGAGATGCCATCAAGGAACAATATTATCCCGTGGGGAGCTATGAGGACAAATACATACAATGGACTATGTTGTGGCAGCAAAGGGACCAAGTTGTGCATGAGATGACGAATATGTTTCATACCCTATGCACAAAGTTGGGTATCAAAGATTCATAGAAACATTTGGTGTTAAAGTACCGCAGTTGTCTAGACAGATGCATTTAGGATGAAATGGAGTTCCTCGACATCTCCTCACTTGGTGTGGCATACCGATATGCTGCCAAGATTGAGCAGAAGTTCAAATAGAAGAAGCGAGACTTTAGGTCTACAAATCAGAAGCATGGGAAAGGTACTCCCAAACCGCAAAACAAAGGACCAAGCCAAGGCGGGGTAGCCCAGGACAACTTTCCAAAGCCACAAGAAAATAACAACACCACGAAGCCAAAAAGGGACACGAGGAAGTGGTGTGAGTTCCATAAGAGCTCCACTCACAACACAAGTGAGTGTCGGGCCAAGCAGTCACTGGTAGCCGAGTTGAAGGCTTCTGAATTGGATGCATGCTCCGACTTTGAATCAGAACCTGACAAGGGGAATGACAGGGGGAAGCAGATTATCGATGTGGAGCCCAACGCCACCATTTCCACCACGAAGATCCAGAAGGAGGAACCAGAAGATCCAGAGGAGGAAGAGCGTCTCTTCCATTCCAAGATGTGGGTAAAGGGTTCCTTGTTCCAGTTCATTGTCG
>ML794210.1:62510-77606 GCA_009831015.1 Picea engelmannii | reverse complement strand
GTAACAAATTATTAGTGGTGTTAGGCATGGTTTGTGTCACCCACACTATTTATATGTTTTTCTTTGTTTTGTTCGCAATTGTTGTCTTGGATTCTCATGTTCATGGATGCATGCTTAAATAAGACTAAGTGTTAAACTACGTTGACAACTGTCTAAGTAAGAAAGAGTTGCACTAGAGCAGGAGTCTGACTCAACAATAGCTTAGAATGGAGTATGGGTATGATATAGGTGATGAGGCATTGTCCGGAAAAAGTATTCTTTGTGTGCCAAGAAACCAAGTGAGAATTTTTGTGGTGTCACACACCATCAAGAGGTGAATGATCACAATATATGATCAGGCATCCCGTGGGGTCGTGACAAAGGGTGATTAATATTATTTTTCTTCATTAACAAAGTGAGTTCCTACGTCTAAATTAGGATGGGTTGATATGCAGGCCGCTAAATTCATGTAAATGTATTGAACCTGCACAGAATAGATCTAGGTAGAAAATGTGATACACAATTTGCAAAGAAAATATGAGAAAAGAGAAGCAAGAGAGAAAGAATGGAAGAATTCTCATTAACCAAATGAATGAATGATAATTTACACATGATATACTCTGTATAACTCAACTAATGTGCACTGGAGGAGAAGACAATGTGCCATAGTGGTGTTCTAGAGTGATCTGGACACACACCAACAATTACGAGAGTAAACTTCCACCTAGTCTAATCTCTTGGGAAGTTATGGGAGTGAACTACCACCTAGTCTGACTTAAATAGTCTCTTAGTCTTCAGTTAATTGACTAAAAAAAATTGAAGTGAGGAGGAGATCAGGGAATCATGAGTAATGTGTTACTCTGGTGATGATCCCAAGGAAAATGTGCATTAGATGGTGATGATCCAAATGATGTATGGTGATAATCCCAATGTGGCATCTAGACTCCACTCAACTGATCAAACTGAAGTGTGAACTGAATAGAATATTCTCCTAGAGGAATATTCTCCCTAAACTATAGGAGACTGAATAATGACTAATAAACATAGGGAAAAACTTAGGAAAAAGAGCAACGAGGCCATGTTAAGTACCCAAATACAAAAGATACACTAAAATAAATGAGGAAAGAGGGAAAACCTCATGGGAAACTACCCCCCCCCCCTTCAAAGTACAATGTATGTAAAAATAAGAACTGACAATTTCTAAGAAACTATTTTCTTAACTCCAAGACGACTGCACAGAGAATGGAACTTCTCCTTAGTGAAGGTCTTGGTGAATATGTCTACAATCTGTTCTGCTGAAGGATAGAACTGCAAGTCGATGATCCCCTCGTGTACTAAGTCCTAGATCTAGTGCATGTGGATCTCAATGTGCTTCATTCATTGCCTCTGAACTAGATCTCTGTAGAAATTCATAGTTCTCTAGTTGTTTGATCCAAAATTGGATCCAGGAGCCAAGATGGGTCTAGGAAGGCCTAAAAATCAAAGTTCTCAGAATCACCTCAAAACAAACATGTGTGTATGCCTCAACATTACGAACCCAACACAACTTAAACGAGCTCAAACAGACATCGTATGTGAAAGATATCACGGTCTGTTTGTTTAGCCAAACGAACAAAATTTTGATGACTCTATAGTCTGTACAGTGCTGACGTGGAAGATGACTGTATAGGTCGTACAATGACATGGAAGTGATTTGGAAATATGACGTGGATAGGTGCTGACGTGGGAAGGTGCATGTGTGGACGAGTTAGATTGTGACATGTGGCACCACTACAAGGGTGACATGTGGCACGGGCTGACGTGGCAAAGTCTGTACAGTCGTACGACATGTGGCAGGTACAGTGGACGCTGATTGGGCAGACAGGTGGTCGAATCCTAGTTTGAAACATGGAATTTATTTGGGAGAATAGTATGGTGCCACATGGACCGGTCTTGGGATGCCATGTTGCAGCCCTCCATTGGTCATTTTTGTTTGGAAAAAGTTTGGAGTCCAGGTGAAAGTGTCTTGGCAGGGCCGAACTACCAGCCCTCCCATGGTGTTTCTTATTAAACCATGGCGTAAATATTATATTTATGTTGAAATGGTTAATCCGTCGGCGAAGTTAAGGGTTGGGGCCTAGCCCCAACCCCGGAGCACACCATACGACTGTTCCCTATGACTGGATTGCTTTGATGTTTGGCACGTAGGTTATGACTTTGCGGATAGCCCCCGGTTCTCGCTCCCTATACCATGTGACCCAGATGCAAATGTTTGGCACAGATATATGGGGTTAGCACCGGTCGGTCAGGCTAGCCCACTGACCAGGGCTAGGGGCCAAATGACCGGGGGTATATCTAGTTGGAGGCACGTGGAGCTTAATCCCGCGGCCACATGGCCAAGCCACACGACCAGGAGCCGAACGGTAAGGGGGGCAGTGCACCAGGTATTAGCCGAGGGCCATATGGTAGCGCCCCATATGCCCAGGAGCAAGGATAAAGGGGATGCACCCTTATTATTTTCCAAAGTGGTTTTTTCAATCTTATATTATGATTTTTAATGGAGTTTTAGCCAGATTTGGGAGATTTAGTCCATTTTTGGAGGATCTTGGGCCCTTTTTGAGGCCATATCTTGGGGGCAAGTTGGGAGTTTGTTACCCACTTCAAGACTATATAAAACATAGGTTTTTGATAGCCTAGGGGATATTCAGAGTAGGAAAATGTTGAACAATAGTAAAGCCTAAGCCATTTTTATGCAAGGAAGCCATTGAGGAGAGCAACTTTGCGGGCCATTTATGGGAACTTTGTTCATCTGTTTTCAGTGCCGTTAGTGTTGATGTGTTCTTGAGATCTAGAATAACACAACCATATTAGTTTGTAATACATTCAAAATTTTGATGATGTACTTTTGAAGCTTTTAAGAGAAATAAGAAATCCCACTGAGACAAAGGCCCAGAGATGTAGGCGAGATTGTCGAACTCCATTATCAACTTTTTTTTTTATGGTTTGTTGTTCCTTTATGCTTATTTCCATATCTGTATATTATCTTATGGCTTCCATGTTTCATCATTAATTCTTCCTCTTTCATCAATTTCCTAAATGGTAAAAAAAATCATGCAAAATACTTAACCAAGTCATTAAAAGATATTTTTGGATCATTGTCACACCAAATGACGATCAACCGATGAAAATAAATTCCCAACTCAGTGAGAAAATGTTGTAGCCACATAAACTGAATGGTTATGTTAACTACCCCTCTATACTCTACCTCGGCTAAAGATAGAGCTATATCATCCTACTTCTTGCTCGACCAACAGATAGTCCTGGAACCAACATTGAGTGAGTAACTAGATGTGGACTTGCGATCAATGCTATCTCCATCCCAATCAGAATTAGTGAACCTGATAAGGTCCAATGTAGATTCTACTACATAGTGAATCCCAAAGGTGATGGTTCTCTATACGTATCGAAGGATACACTTTGCATCCTTCCAATGTAGCTCATGTGTCTCCTGCATGAACCTAGAGACTTCTCCAACTACATAGGAGAGGTATGGTCTAGAGTGTGTGAGATATAAAAGCTCCCCACTATATATCTATACAATGTGTTGTTAACCAATGGAGTGTCCCCTCCATCCTCAAGTCTGACTCCTGATAGGAAAGGAGTCCGGGTAGACTTGTAGTGTGTCATGTGAAATATCTCAAGGAGATCTCATGCATTCTTTGCCTGAGACAGTTTGATGCCTGATGCATCATGACTAACCTTGAGTCCAAGGAAGAAATTTATCCATGTCCATCATCGAGAACCTGTCATACAAAATCCTCTTGATTGCATCAATCGTTGAATTCGAGCAACCGGTAATCATCAAATCATAAACATACATAACTAGGAGTAGAAATGAATCAACCATCCTAAGCATGTAAACATTCGGGTCTAACTTACAATGCACAATTTTTTGTGACAGTAGGTAGGATTCCATCTTGGAATACCATGCCCTCGAAGCCTGCTTGAGGCTATAAAGAGATTTCTTTAGTTGAAATACCAAAGATGAATCCTGCACAAATCCCGATTCCCTAGGGTTGCTCCATATATATCTCTTGAGAGAGATCGTCATGAAGAAAGGAATTCTCCACGTCCATATGATGGAATTCCCATCCCTTGTCTACCACAATGGCAAGTTCTAAACGTATGGAATCCATCTTTTCTATTGGAGCGAAGGTATCATCATAGTCAATGCCATGCACTTATTGAAAGCCTTTGGAAACTAGCCTGGCTTTGTATCTGCTAACCTATGCTTCACTCTTGGTCTTGTAGACCCATTTGCACCTGAAAAGTTTCCTTCATGAAGGAAGGGGTACCAAATCTCAAGTCTGGTTCTCAAGGAGGGAGTTGTACTCCTCTTGCATGGTGGATTCCCAAAAGGGATTTCCAGCAGCCTCGCCATAAGACTGTGGATTTGAATATTGAACCAAGAAAATATGCATGGGTGGCATCGGTTTAGTGGCAATGAGTGCAAGAGGAGGATCCTCGAAATCGAATTGATTCCTCTTAGTATCAGTTGGATCCCCAACAATATCTCCTACATCCTGAAGAGTAGTCTTGGCCCACTTAGGCCTCTTCTTTGGATATGCATATGCATCTGGATGCACTGACTCTGCATCTAACTATATTGATTATGTATCTAGATCATATGAATCCTTTGAATCAAAACTCTCATCTGAAGAAGAGTCAACATGTGCATGCTCATCATCTCTGACAGGTGGAATAAAAAAAGTGTCTACATGAAGTTGTTGAGGTACATGCGAGACATTTCCCTTGAATTGGACATTTCTGAGGAAATATCAATGAGTCTGTACCCCTTCACATCATCGGGGTATCCAACAAAAATACACTATGTGCTCTGTGGATCAAGTTCCTTCCTCTTCTCAGAGGGAATCCTGGCCCATGTATGTGAATCAAAAATACGGAAGTGGGTCACTTCTGGTTTGAGGCTGATCCAAGCCTCGTAGGGGGTCTTTTCCTTGACATATCTATGGGGAGATTTGTTTTGGATATAGGTTGCACAATTAAGTGCATCCACCCATAATCTATGTCTAAGTGACTTTGCATGTAGCATGCAAGATGCCATCTCTTTTAGAGATCTATTTTTCTGCTCAACAACTCCATTTTGTTGTGGATTATAGGGAACCATGTGCTACAACTGAATCCCAACCTCATGACAAAAATTATGTATCTCATGGTTGAAATATTCTCCCTCTTTATTTATTCGAAGGAATTTTATTTTATTTCTTGATTGTATCTCAACAAGGGATTTAAAATCTTTGAGGTGTTGAAAGACCTCTGATTTTGCAAGTGTATTCAATCATCCAAGTTTCTTTGGGGCCTCTCTTGGAGTTGAAGTGATTGAAATGTTTCCCTTAATATATGGATGGTTTATGATATTCCTATTGTCAATATGGATATGTCTATGCTTCTTTTGATGTTAATGAGTTTTGATTAATGTTATGGACATGGTATTGGACAAGTCTTGGGCTGATTATTTTTGTTCTTATTATTATTTATTAAGGGTACAATATTGTTAAGTCCCATTAGAAGAATTGATGTAATGATGTTCTTGACATGGCATAATTTAACGATGTATGTGACATCCCCAAATAAATTTAAGATGGCTTTGTGTTGTAATTTTATATGGTTTCTCCAATTTGTGTCTTAAGGGAGGGTGTTAGAGTATGTGTAACTATGACTTATCGAGTTCTTGTGGTTCCATGTTGATGATTATGAGATAGGATTTTGGTTCCACATTTATGAGTTGGGATGATTAACTCAATTATATTCATACACACAAACATCATACCTAGCCTTATTTGTAAAATATTACTTTGATGAAATGAGACTCCCTTGTTAGGTTTATCCAATATAATCTTTTAATATTATGAAAATGTATTAATATTTTAATATTATGAAAATGTATGACTGTTAATACTGATAAGACTAAGGTCATGATTTTTCTCCAATATGGGTATGACTGTTAATACTGATAAGACTAAGGTCATGATTATTAAATCCAATAAGATCCCTTATGATATCTTCGTATATGACAAAAATAACTTGGAGGAAGTGACTTCATACAAATATCTTGGAATTGATATTCACCACAAGCTCAATTGGAATTATAACATTGAGAAAATGATTATTGGGGGATGGAAATCTTATTATGGGCTTGAAAACAATTGCAAATCAGTTGATATTTGGAGTTGGGATAAGAATAGACTCCTCTTTGAGACTCTTGTTACACCTGATATTCTTTATGGATGTGAAGGGTTGTAGTATCTCTCATGAATCCTAGAGAAAGATAGAGAAAATACAAAATAATTTTATAACCCATAATCTCAAAATTAAAGGAAATATGCCCTATCCCATCCTCCTATTAGAAACAATCCTCTCCCCCATTGAGAGCATGGCTATGACTAGATACCTAATGTATAAGAACAAGTTAAACAACATGGAAGACAAGAGGCTTCCTAAAACTGCTTCAAAATCAAGTCATAAACACCATCAACTCGAGCGAAGATGGCATAAAGATGCTCGATCTTGGATAAACTATTGGGGAATCATGGAAGACACCATTTTGTAGAATAAAGATACTATTAAAAAAACATCAAATCAAAATGTAAGGAGAAAATGTGGTGTGATAAAGAGTTAGAGGAAAAAAAAATTAAGGTATTATAAGGATGTAATCAGCCCTAATCTAGAAGATCAAAATTATCTATCTATTTTTCCAATTGTAAAGAAAAGAAAAAAAGAGTTGCTAAGATAAGACCAATTTCTCATGAGCTCCATAATGAAACTAAGCATTGGTCAATTCGTAAAACGCCATGGGATGAAAGAATGTGTCTTCTTTGTGACACTAAGTGTTGGAGTTACTTCACACACACCTAGGATTTATTTTTCCTAAGGTTTTTCCTTGTTTATTAGTCATTATTCAGTCTCATATATTTTAGGAAGAACATTCCTCTAGCGAGAATATTCTCTTCAGTTTGATCAGTTAAGTGGATTCTAGATGCTACATTGGTATTGTCACCATGCAAGATTGGGATCATCACCAGATAATGCGCTTTTTCCTTGGTATCATCACCAGAATAGCGCATTACCCATGATTCCATGATATTCTCCTCACTTCACTCTATTTCAGTCAGTTAACTGAAGACTAATAGGCTAGTTAACTTAGCTAGGTGGCAGTTCACTCCGGTAACTACCTGAGAGACTAGACTAGGTGGAAGTTTACTCCCGTAACTGTTGGCGTGTGTCCATATCACTCTAGACCACCACTATGGTGCATTGGATTCTTCTCTAGTGCACATTGGTTGAGTTATACAAAGTATTTCATGTTTAAATTATCAATTATTCATTTGGTTAATGAGAATTCTTCCATTATTTCTCTCTTGCTTATTCTTTCTCAATTTCTCTCTACAAATGTGTGTGTTATTTTATAGCTAGATCTATTATGTGTAGGTTCAACACATTTACATGGTATCATAACTGACGGACTGCTAAGAAAAATACACACCGAATTGTTTTTGCAGGTATCAAAGATTGAAGACAGCAGAAAAATGAAATTCCCAAAAGAATTCATTCTTACACCTTACAATTACTTTGCATGGAAGGAGAGGATAATAATGCATCTTCTAAGTAGAGTATTGTATAGGTTAACCATGAATACGGAAACAAAACCAACATCAGCAATAGAAAAATCCAAGTATCTAAATCGAATGGATGAAGCATTCAGAACAATTTGCAGTCTCATTTCTCTCGATCTCCTTTTTCACATATCTTCCTGTAAAATCCCCAATGAATCCTAGACCACCATGGAATGGATCTTTGGAAAACAAGATGAGATGAGGGGACACATTCTCGAGGTGGAATTTCTCTGTTATAGTAAGATTTTCCTCACCCTATGCAAACTTGCACAGAGGGCCTTTTTCCATTTCCCTATGTAGACTTGAAGTCCCTTTTTGCAGTTCCTAGAGATAAAAATTGCATTTTTCCACATATATGTACCCTAACATCTATATAACATGTGTATACACAATTTTCACCATTACATACGACGTACATTGGGTTTTTTGCTAGAAATTAAAAAATGGTGTCGGGTTTCCATGTCACGTTGCGGGATCCATGATCCTTGAACTTCCATATACTGGAAACGTTCCAAATCCGACCTTCGGTTCAATTTGAAGGCTATAAATGGGCCATATCCAAGGTGTGGAAAAGGAGGAGAAAGAATTCAAATTTGAGAGCAAAGTTACTCTGGAGAAATTACTCACTTCATTTTGAGTTTTCATCCCTTTGTCCTTTTAAGTTTGAACACATTGTTCATCCCCCGAGCTCTTCCCTATTTGATGGAGAACCTCATTGTCTCTCTTATATGAATTTTCCTTTGGTGGAGGATTGAAGTGGTGGAGACCCAACTAGAAGGGACTTGGTTTCTCGGTTCTGAATGTGTCGACACAAAAGTTTGTTATGCATACACATCTGTTGATTACATTTTAATAGAAATACTATCTTCTCGTCCAATTAATGTCCTGCAAATATTTGAATTGTTATTCCATGGGCATGTTTGTTATGAATATTGATCGATTATTTTATTGAATGTGCTAAGTTTATATATTATCACCATATTCTTTTGTATCTTGGTTTTTGAGGACAATTTGCAGGTGTATTACTTTGAGTCAAGTGCTCAACGATGGACTTCATCGAACGTCTGGATGAGGTAGGATCTTTATCTTGTAATGTTAACATATTTGTTTATATAGCATACTTGATATTAGAGCTGATTTCTGCAGTCATTTCCATCTATTGTGGTTTACCCCATGCCATAGAGTGATTTTTCTCGTAACATAATTGGCGACCATACTAGGGAGGGAATATTCTTTTTGGGGTTTGGAGTGTTTTTATCCTTTGATTTCTCTCATTTATATTGAGTTTCTTGTCATATGATTGTTCGACAGCCTCTTTTCATTTTGAATATGAGTTTCTTGGCCTTATCCTTAACCTGACAGTGTTTCAATACATATATGTGGTTTTTCACCTGACAGTCGCGTGCATACGTGTGTTGTCATTCTTTAGTAAGCATATATACATTGTTTTCATCTGAACAACCATGTATTGTTGGATTATTAAGAGTGGGGGTGAATCAGTAATAGAGAAATTCAATCCTTTTTAACCACAAAATTCAAGTTTTATATCAATGTAGCATTATCATCCAATAGATGCATTTTGTGGTTAAAAATGATTGAGTTTCTCTATTACTGATTCACCCCCTCTCTCAGTAATCCAACAATTAGAAAACAGTTTAACCATTGGAAGGAGATCATTTATTATTCTGAGAATGGAGTACCATTGTTCAATGGTCATAATGGTTTAATGTATGAGATGTGGAGTGGAAGGACAAAAGTATTTTTACAGGCACAACGGTATTATATTTGGCTATCAATTGTTACAGATATGACAGTTGAAAAGGGGAAAATATTGCAACCAAGAAGGAATTGAAGAAGAATATCAAAATAGCAATTGATTTCATCTGGGAAGGATTACCTAATCCGGTAAGAGAAAAGGTTGGTAAATGTTCATCATCCAAAGAAATTTGGGATAAGTTACATGATATATATTCTTCTCCCATCGCAGATTCAGAAAATGCCAAAGATGTAGGTACAAATCAAGAAGAAATATGTTCACCATGTCAAACAGATTCAAAAGATGAAGAGTACATAATCAATAGAGGCATGTTGTTTTGCATTAATTGTGAAAAATGCAAACATCTTGAAATAGAATGCCATGAAGGAAATGAGACAGAAAAACTAATTGAAAAAGAAGACAATTATGAAGAAAAATTGATTAGTGCTTTAGATGAACTAAGAAAAGAAAGAGAAGAAAACAAGTCACTCAAGAAATAATTGATGAAACAAAAGGAAAGTTTTCACATTTTTTAAGAATCCAAACAAGTCATCGAGAACTTAAGAACTTAGCTAGAAGAAGTCAGAAAGATTGAAGAAAATGTTGAATATCAAAAACAACATTTGAAACCCAACATAGAAACATAGAAGGAAGAAGCAGAAATGAGAGAGAATATATTGACAAATCATCTCAAGGAAAGAACTAATGATCTAAACCATCTTGAGGCAGAGTTTGGTCAAGAAGAGAAAGGAATTGAAGAAGAAATAATCACATTAAAAATCCAGCTTGAAGAAGCAAAAAGAATAGAAGAATTCATGAAGTCTCAGATAATGAAGAAAGAAGAATAGGTTGAGAAGCTTGAAGAAGAAGTTGTCACATTGCGAAGTAAAATTGTCAAGCTCAACAAGAACGTTGAAGAGATAGAAACATCCACATCGGTTATAGAGAATGAAGAGAAGAACTCTAGGTTGTTGGATAAGAAGAATGAATAAAATAGAAAGAGTTATGTAGAAGTACTCAAAGGAAGGAATCATGGTCAACCAGAATCTAAGAAAACTATTGAAGATACATATTCAAGAAGACCATCCATGTTCAATCCACAAAGAAGCTTCAATCATGATTATGATCAGTCAAGGCAAAAATTCAGAAGGACTACACCACAAAGAAGATCATTCACTCCTAGGTATGCAAATTTATTTTATGGTCATTGTTCTTATTGTACTAATTTTGGACATAAGGTTGCAAATTGCAGGGATTATAAAAGAAATGTTCAAGCAAGAAATGTCTATGTGGCCCCACATGACATTGAATGTTAAAAATGTCATAACTATGGACACATAGCTAGTGATTGTAGAAGCATGATTGATACTTCCATGAAAGAGAACACTGATATTAGATATAAGAAAGTATGGATAAGAAAACACGAAGAACGGGTGAACAAAGACTAGGTCCAAGAGATCGCAATATTGACAATAAAATGAGATAAAGCAAAATCTACAAAGAAAAGGAAAGATGTCAGGTACAGAAAGGTTTAGAAAATAAATGAAAGAAAATAAGGACAGATAAATAAGGAATGGGTTCAAGAGATTATACTTTCAGGCATTGTAGTGAAAGATGAGTCCATAGACAAAAGGAAAGAAGTCAGAGCTCATAGAGATGATGAATCTACCAATGAAGATGATGTTGAATACACATTAGAACATGAATTGTTCTGATCCATCCGACATAGAGAAACCTAGATAATATGAATAATAGAAAGGCAGATTCTATGTGGTAGATGAGACAGACCAGAGAACCATCCTACTAGCAACTTGCAGAGTTTGAGTAGACATATTCAGTGCATTCAGTTAGCAGAAGTACAATATGATAGATCAATTAGTTGTAGTGGTAATTCATGATAGTACAGTGACATATGAGTCAAAATTATGGATAGTTGTGTAGCCGAGTCTTGGAAAATATGGACAGATATGGATTTGTAAGAACACTTAGCAGGTTTGGAAAGATATATGACAGTGAATGAGAGCATGGATTCCAAATTGACAGATATTATTTGGACACATATAGTGCATATAGAAGTTCACATAAAAAATAGATTAACGCTCAAAAACAACAATGACAAAACTCCCTACGAGCTTTGGAAAGGAACACCAACAAATGTGAAGCACTTTAGAGTATTTGGAAGCAAATTCTACATCAAAAGAGAAGATGGCAGAATGAGAAAGTTTGACTCTCGTTTGGACAAAGGAGTACTTGTTGGTTACTCAAGTACAAGGAAATTATACAAGTGTTACAATCTGAGATTGAACAAAGTTGTGGAAATCATTAATGTAACAATTGATGAAACATGTGGACGAGAATTAAAGGAAGAATAGAATGAATCAGTGGAACAACTTTACGAAGAAGAAGAAAAATATGAAGAAGAAGAAGAAGAGGAAGATGAAGAGGATCAAACAAAAGTACAAGAGAAAGTTTAGTAAGTGCCTCCAAAGACACCTAGCAAATGAGTACACAAGAATCAACCTTCAGATCAGATTATCGGAAACAAGGATGAAGGAGTTAAGACTAGAAGAAGAATTTTTTCACCAAAACAAATGCACCTAGCACTCTTATCTACAATTGAACCAAACAATTTTTTAGAGGCCAACAAGGATGAATTCTGGAATAAGGCCATGAATGAAGAATTGGATCAAATAGAGAAGAACTACACTTGAGAATTGGTTCCAAGACCAAAGAATAAGAGTGTGATTGGCATAAAGTGGGTTTTCAAAAATAAATTGAATGAAGATGGACAGGTTACAAGGAACAAAGCTAGATTGGTTTGTAAAGGATACACACAGGTTGAAGGAATCGACTTTGAAGAAACATTTTCCCTAGTTGCCAGAATGGAAGCAATCTGATTTCTCTTAGCTTATGCATGCTCCAAGAATATTAAAGTGTATCAGATGGATGTGAAATCAACCTTTCTGAATGGGGAACTTGAAGAAGAAGTCTACATTGAACAACCAGAAGGATTTCAATTGTCAGAGAACGCAAATTATCTGTGCAAATTGAAGAAGGCCTTGTATGGTCTACAACATGCTCCTAAAGCATGGTACTCTAGAGTGGATAAATATCTACAACATGCAGGACTAATAAAAGGAAGTGTAGAGAATAACCTCTACATCAAGGTAACTCAAGATAGTATTTTATTAATTGAAGTTTATGTTGATGATATTCTTTTTTGTAGCAATGATGATAGGTTAAGCCAAATTGTTTCAAAGGATATGCAGAATGAATTTGAAATGTCATTACTCGGAGAAATATCCTTTTTTCTGGGGCTTCATATACATTAAAGCAACCAAGGAATTTTTATTTCTCAAACTAAGTATATCCGAGAAATGATAAAGAGGTTCAGAATGGAAGATTGCAAACTAGTTGCCACTCCTATGCAAACCAGTTGCAAATTGAGAAAATATGATGATTCAAAGTCTATAGACCAGAGGCAATACAGGACAATGATTGGTAGCTTACTATATGTGACATAATCTAGACTAGATGTAATGCAATAATTTAGACAGGTGGCACGATTTCAAGAAACACCAAAGGAATCACATATCTTAGCAGTGAAGAAGATTTTGAGATATCTCAAGGAACATAAGAGTTTGGATTATGGTATCCAAAAGGAAAGGATCTATCACTTATTTCCTACACGGATGCAAATTGGACAGGTTTCATTGATGACTGACGAAGCACCAGTGGAACAACATTCTACTTGGGTGAGTGTTTAATATATTGGCTAAGAAAGAAACAATCATTGGTATCTTTATGTACATCCAAGGTAGAGTATATTGCAGCAGCAGGATGTTGTACATAGGTTCTATGGATGAAACAAAATCTAACATATATACAGGATGAGTATGATGAGCCCATTCCAATCTATTGTTATAATACAAGCACCATCAATATCTCAAAGAACCCGATGATGCACTCCAAGACGAAGCACATTCCAATCAAGTATCACTTTCTATGGGAACAGGTTGCAGAGAAGAACATCAGAGTTGAATATGTGGGCACAAAAGAACAAGTGGAAAACATCTTTACAAAACCACTTCCATAGGAATCCTTTGAGTATCTTCACCAGAGATTCAAAGTAATTTCTACTCCAAAATGAATGTTTTTGAATGCTTATCTTATATATATTAGATTTACATGAGGAAGCACCATAAAGAGGCCAGTTTAGGTCAGGAGATGATTTTCAGGAAGAGTTCATTCAGGGGCAGTATCCCCAAGGACAATTCAGTTAGGGGGAGCAACTCTGGATGGAAAGATACATTTTACATTGATGACAAAGGGGGAGAGATTTATCAGATGCAGACCACGGAGGCATGGTTCCAGAGGGAGTGATGATCACARGAAGAACATGAGTGATATGAATTCAGTATTGCATGACATGAATTCAGTATTACATTAGAGTGTTTCCATCAATGCCAAAGGGAGAGATTGTTGATTATTTGGGTTGATCTAAAAATGAAGAAGACTTGAAAAAACTTGAATAATTATTGCAAGTGAAATGTTATGTGTTTAAAGAAACATGATCAATTTGAAACACATAAATTTAGGATTACTTATGCAAAATACACATAGACAGCAGCATAAACATTAAGCATAAACACATGTGCACAACAATTGATAAAGGAGTTCACCCCTCTTATGGGCTACATCTCCTGGTCCAGCTTCCAATGGATCATTATTATTAATTGCTCAAAACGTGCTCAAAAATATGTCTTTCAATGCTCAAACTGACAAACCGACTGCTCCAATGGCTTCCTAGCATCCCAAAACCCCTGTCTGGGCTCTTTCGGCACCTCAATCGGTCGAAAAATGAAGAAGTTAGGCCTCCTGGAAGTCTCCCTCTTCAAGCTTGCTGTCTCTGGTTCTACAATTCACACTCCCCCTTGAAAAACCTGGATCATACGCTCTTTTAAGTGTAAAAACCTGGCACCGGGTCCAACCGCGCCAACGGTGCAAACTGTAGGACGGTTAAGGCGCCTCCAGCCCCTAACCGCCTCAGCACCTGGGCGCATGGTGGCACGTGACCGAATGCTGGGAAAAAGTGGTTAAGTCATTGTCCAACTGTATAACTCCCGTGCGGTTAATCCACCGATCAAACCATGGATTATCCACTGGTTAAAACCCCGCGCGCATATTTAATACAATGGCAAACTATGGTATATATATATATGCAATGTAATATTGCAATACATTGCAATTCAATGCAATGTAATGTGCGCACCAAGTGTCGGGCTTTTATTGATATGGTCGTATGTAATACAATGTGTCCACGGGTCGGGGCTAAGCCCCGGCCCGACCCCCCTTTGCATCCAACATATATGAACGTTAAATAATATTAAAACCATATTACTAACAAGGTTCATGTGGCGGCATAATGGTTAGCGGATATTTTCCAAGGTTTTAATAATGGGGGAGGTCTGGGGGTCGAACCCCGTGGACTCCCACAAAACTTTTACATATAACCAACCAATGAGGGGGACACGTGGCGCCCATAGATTGGGCCACGTGTCTCCTTATTATTCGCCATAAACCGGACACGTGTCAACACGCTACTCGCCAACAATCGACCAATAAAAACGTGCCACATCATCCACCTGCCACATCACCGTATGGATGGTACGGTCCTGCCACGTCACC
>ML794209.1:591727-621255 GCA_009831015.1 Picea engelmannii | reverse complement strand
ATCGTGGTCGGTCTGCACTGGCGGTGTTTATATTTTATTAAATATTCTGCATACATACAAGTACATCAGCAGGCTCCTGGCCTTCAACACTTAGGCTCCCTGGCCTAACAAACACATAAGCCTTCCATCTTATACCAAACTTGTCTCACCAGCCTATAGAACACATTTACAATTCATTGCATATATCATGATCTGTAACGAGGCTCGGCCTTGGGGACACTACAACAAGTCTACCATCAATAAGAGAGAGTCTCGTGTAGTACCTAGAAGATAAAACCAAAGAAGAATCTCTCACATAAGAGATAAAGAAGACATGCAGGATGGAAAGAGGCTCTCGTGGAATCATTATCAAGAGAATCAACGACGCAACCACCATGATGGCCATGAAACTAATGGCATGAAAATTGCTAAGGAAATGTCGTAAGGAGGAGGTCCCTAGAGGGGTTGTCGCAGCAGCAAGACATTGCAAAAATGACACCATGATTAGTTGGGTGCCATATTTACTAAACTTGTTCATAGATGAATACAAGGATGTGCAGGATTTAGGAAACAGAGTTCCACTACTCCTTGCTCATGATCTTGGTAGCTTTAATTGAATGGAAGGAGTCGTCCTACTCATACTTCTGCGACAGATTAGGACGATGTCACGCAGCATGGTACACGTCAATGGGAAGCACTTTAGACGCCAAGCAAAGAAGTGGAAATGTTGAAACTTTTTTTCAGCATCTCAGTGACATTATAGAAAACATAACCAACACCTGGAGGATCACTCTGGAGGTGGTCTCAAAGTATCAAGTGGTATCCAACTTTAGGGATTTGTTTATGGGCCATGGCCTTCTTGCGCAGCCCTCCTATGTGTATGATTGGCCATTTGGGTGGCCCAGTTTCTTATGGAGTAGCATCTGAAGGGTTTTCTTGTGTCGTTGTCTCCCCCCTTCCTTGTTATTCCTGCACCGGGGCATTTTCCTTCTTTCTTGTATACGCATCCTTCTTTGGAGTGTTTCCCTTCTTCTGCGTTGAATTTTGACCTGGATTCACCTACTGTGTGGGTTTCTTAGTCACTATGCTTCCTCCTGCGGGTGTCTTGGATGACCCTTCTTCCACCTCCTTTCCCTTTGGAATTTCCTTGGTAATGACTGGGATCTTCCAGTCGTCCTGCCAGTCTCTCATCACCATTTCAACTTCCTCTACATTAATGTAGAAGCAAAGTTGAATCCATTCCTTCAACTTCTGAGATGCTTGTCCTGTGTCCAACTTTGCTCTCAACTGCGAGTCATGAGAGTCACAACATGGAGATTCTGGACCAACTGCATTGGAGCCCTGGAAGGATAAGGACTGCCTAGGGACTGCATGGTAGAGAAGGGTGGGGTTCCATTCTCTTGGGTTGTGCAGGATGGGTAGAAGAGACATGGGTACTTGGGTTGTTGTGGGTGTTGGGAAGATCGTGAGAGATTTAGTGCTGACTAGTTTGGGAAGCTGAGTAACACTTTAGAACCGTCCTTGTGGATTCATAACCCTGGCTCGGGGGTGACATTGTTTTTTAGACTTGGAACACCAGTGTCTACAGTTGGGTCGAACGCCCTTGGTCTACAACTAGTCAGTGGTTCTTTTCTATAAAAGATAAGTTCTCTCTATTATGGCACTACTGCATATTGAAAAATTTGTGACGACTACTTGCAAAAAAAGTACCCTTTCGTCGCAAAGTTCAAGATAAAGAGTTCAATTTTTCAATTTTTTTATAAATCCATCTTGAATTCATCGCTCTTGGGATGAAACTAGACGTTCCTTCCAAGAGCGGTGAAAGTGAAGATAGTGCATTGTCATCGCTCTTACGACGATCTTTGGTTATCGTTGCAAGAGCGACGATAACCAATGATCGTTACACTATTTGAAAAAATCAACATTGACCGTTATGCTATTTGAAAAAGTCAACATTGACTTGGTCAATGTTTGTCTCTCTTGCGATGAAAACAATAACTATAAATATTTTGCAAATTAGAGATATTGCGACAATCTTGCTATAACAACGACGGTTCATAAAGGGTATTTTTGTGCGGAATAATGTCGCAAAATATTAGAGGTGGGAAAAAAATTAAAGAGGGTGAAAAGGGTGTTGGTAGATGTTATTTCCCTTGCAAAAGATGTTGCACTACACATCCCGTAAGAATTTTAATAGAAACAGTTAAAAAACATTGTAGCAAATATGGGCACATTGATGGTGGATCGAATGAATATCGTCCTGTGGTAATTAGCTATATATTCATTATCTATTTTTATATTGATGATTATGTGTGTGCATATATATTGTTTAAATATTTGTTATACACAATAATTTTGCATCACTGTTTGTAATTATAAAGTTAGAGTTTCCCTCTAACTTTCTGAAGAATATTGCACCAAGTAGTAGTAGAAATGACGATGTACAAGTTGAGGAACATGATCAAGCAAATGAGGATCTCATGGAAGAATATGATGGGACAAATCAAGTTAATGATCCCATGGAAGAAGATGATGGGACAAATCAAATGATCCAAGATTTGTTTACTCATCCAGATGAGGATGGGGACAGTGACGGTATTTATGATGAACCTCTATTAGAAAAGGAAAATAAATGACTTTATGAGGGCTCAAGAGCAAATCTTCTCTCTTCTACATTGTTGCTAGTGAACTTAAAGGTTATGAACAATTTGTCGAACACTTGTATAACATATATCATAAGGTATGTAATATGTTTCATCTCATATACATAAATGTTGACTTTTTTCTATTTTGTTTTAGTGTTAATTAATGTGTAAAATAAGAATGCAATTTGTATGATTAATATTCTTCACATTAACTAGTTATTTATTATGTTGTAGATTGTTAGGTGAAATTTTGTTACCATCGTCAAATATTTTACCTCGCACATATCGAGATTTTCATGCCATTATGAAATACATTGGAATGGATTATCAAACTATAGATGCATGTCTTAATGATCATATTATATAGTATGGACAACATGTTTCAAAAACATAATGCCCACAATGTCTTATTAGTAGATATCGAACCGATCATGTAACAAAAAGGGTGCCTCGAAAGGTTCTTCGTCATATTCCCACAATTCCACATTTAAAATGATTGTTTAGGTGTGAAAGCATGGCACAATTTATGGATTACCATGCACGTAATATAAGTGGAGATGGTGTTCTTTGAATTTCTGTCGATGGTTATTCAACTAGGGAAATTGAGGGAAAATGAGCATATTTCAAAGATGAACCCACTAATGTTAGGCTTTCATTGGCAGTTGACAATCTTAATCCATTTAGAGAGCTTAGGTCTATTTACTCCATGAATGAGTGTAGAACGGTGTATAACCCATAATGGGGTGGACGAAGCTTCCAATGGGGTCATGTAAGGCGTTATTTCTGCAAGTGCAACCAAACTTTGTCACCCACCTGAAACTTATGTGGCACCCAGTGTTGATCATGGCATTGCTTGTACTTGTCATTAGACTTCTATAGGATGTCTTGAACCTATTGGCGGATGTGCTAGATCCGCTCAATGAACCGGGTAGCTTTGTCAGCTTCAGTTGGAGCAGAAGATGAGTCGGTCAAGGTGACCGCAAGGGGTAGCACAACATCTATGGGACCCAATGGTTGGAATCCCAACCCCACCTGAAAGGGGCTATGGGTGGTTGAGCTATGCAGGGATCGGTTGTAGTTATGATAGACATAGGGAAGACTCTCATCCCATGTGTGAGGGTGCTTGGAATTATACATGTGCAAGATATGCACGATCATTCTATTTACGACCTCGGTTTGGCCATCTATCTAGGGGTGGAAGGTCATGGATTTAGTGAGCTTCGTGTCCACCAGTGAACAGAGGCTCGACTAGAATGTGTTGAGAAATTGACTATCCTGATATGAGACAATGGTTTGTGGGATTCCAAAATGTACCTAGACTCATTCAAATAAGATCTTGGCAGTGGCCTTTGCTGTGATTCTCTTCTTGCAGGCGGCCAGAATTTCCATCTTATAAAAGTGATCAAAAACCAAAAAAACATAGTCATTTCCCCTCTTAGTGGATGGGAAGCCCGACATGTAGTCCATTGATATGGATTCCCATGGTCGGTCAGGAGTAGGAAGAGGGGTGTATAGTCCATGTTTCTTAGTGGTCGGTTTGGCAATAGCACAGGCAGTGTAGGACCTCATATACTTGTTGACCTCGTGTCGAAGTTTCGGCCAGTAGAAATGTTGTTGCAACATTGCCACTGTTTTTTCAACGCAGAAGTGTCCTGCCACCCGACTATGGTGGGATTCCCAGATCAGCTTCACTCGCTCGCTTGATGGAATGCAGAGATGTCCTAGACGACACAACAACCCATACTGAAGATGGAAATTATCGACAACTGTGTTTGTGCCCAACATTTGGTAGGTGGTGGCGAAGTCTAGGTCTGTCTCATAGAGTTGAGGCCATCTAGAGGTCTCATGGTTGCAAGAGTCTAGCACTGTGGTGAGTGTCGTGACTGGGAGTCTACTGAGGGAATCAGTGATGCAGTTGGTGCTTCCTATTTTATACTTGATGTTGAGGTGAAATTTATGCAAGTATGTGGACCACTTCTGATGGTGGTCATTCTACAATTTTCCTTGTGTCTACATGAACTGCAGTGGCTTATGATGAGTGTGGATGACTTTCTCCTTCCCAAGAATGTAATGTCTCCACTAGCGATAATATTGCACAATGGACTACATTTCTTTGTCGTAAGTAGGGTACTTATGTACAACATCTGATAGTGTCTCACTATGATAGGACACAGGGTGGCCGTGCTGAGTGAGAACGACGCCCACAACATAGTCTGAGGCATCTGTATCGATCTCAAAGGGTTGTTGTAGGTATGGTAGTGAAAATACTGGGGTTGAGAACAAGTGTTTCTTCAAATAATCGAACGCTTGTTTTTGGGACCGACCCTACACAAATTTCACCTTACCACCACCCTTGGTTATTTGGCTAAGGGCCCATGCAATATGGGAGAATCCCAACATGAACCTGCGATAGAAATTGGAAAGGCCCAAGAAGGTCTGAAGCTCAGTGAGTGTGGTTGGGGTTGGCTAGTCACGGATGACTTGGATCTTGGTTGGATCCACATGTACGCCATGTTGATCAATGATGTATCCCAGGTAATGGACCCTGTCCATGCCGAAGGAGCATTTTTCCAAGTTGGCGTATAGCTTGTGTTGCCACACAGTGTACAAAACCTACTAAATATGTTGCAAGTGATCTTCCCAAGTCTTTTTGTAAATGAGAATGTCATCTAGATACACCACTACAAAATTATTGGTGAATGGTCGTAGGATATCGTCCATCATCCCCATGAAAGTGGTTGGAGAATTTGTCAAACCAAAAGGCATGACCAACCATTCAAAAAGACCTTCATTTGACTTGAAGGCGGTCTTCCATACATATGTTTGTTCTATCGGGACCTGGTGGTAGCCATACTTAAGATCAATCTTACTGAAGTATTTGGCTCCCATGAGTTGATCAAGGAGGTCGTCGATTCGGGGAATCGGGTACTATTTTTTTACTGTGATTTTATTCAAAGCCCGGTAATCAATGCAAAGTCGCCAGGTTCCCTATTTCTTATGTATCAGCATGATTGTGCTCCTGCAAGGTGATGAGATGGGATGGATGTGCCGCTTGTGGAGCAGTTCTTGGATCTGTCGCTTGATCTGTTCATTCTCTAACAGAGAGCGGTGGTAGACTGGACCATTGGGCAGCGGTGTGTCGGTGGTCATATCGATGGGGTTCTTGACCTGACAATGTAGAGGTACCCCGATAGGTGAGGAGAAGATATCTCAGCATTCTTCCACGACCTTATCTACTTGTTTTTTCTATGTGGAGAGGTTGACCACAGAGACCCTGGATGTGGCTGCGATCTTTCACTCATTCTGAGAGAAAATCACGAAAAAGACAAACTTCCCCGTTTGAGAGATGACCTTCCTACATTGCTTGGCAGAGATCAAGGAAATATCACTAGGAGGGACTGGCTCGGGTATCCTGTACAATTTCATGTTCAAATTAATAATAACACTACGAGGCCTAGACTCATATACAACATGACGTTTCCATAAATAAGGTTGGCCCAAAAGAACATTATAAACTTCGAGAGCAGAAAAATCACACAATACCTCGTCTTTGAAGGGCTTGATGTCGTACGACAATCGACACTGTTGGCTGACACAGAGATCACTTCCTTGGCAGAGCCATCCAATGGTGTAAGGTTGTGGGTGCGACGTTGTAGGAAAGGTTAGTCGCTTTACAACCTCTGCTGAGATGAGGTTCTTCTGGCTACCGCTATCAACGATAAAGTGCATCGAGGTTCCTTTTACCCACATCTGTGAATGAAAGAGGTGCTCGCCTTCTTCTGGATCGTCTGGTTCACCAGGCTGGAGCTTGGTGGTAGCAATGGTGGCACTAGGTTCCATGTCAATGATTTGTCTTTCACTTTCTGGTTTTGACTCAGAGTCAGAACCCACATCTGATTCAGAGGCTTTCACTTCGGCCACTAGTGACTGCTTTGAGCGACAATGAGTAGTGTTATGTCAAGGGCTCTTATGGAAGTCGCACCACTTCCTGGTATCTTTCTTTGTCTTTTCGGTGTCCTGCTTTTCATGCGGCTTGGATTGGTTGTCCTGATACTGTCCATATTTTATCTGTCCTTTGTTATGTGGGTTGGGGCCACCCTTTCCTGGATTTTTTTGTGAGGGGTTCCCAGTTCCAAATTGTTGTGTCTTTTGTTTGAGCTTCTGCTCGATTTTGATGGCATATCGGTAGGCCGCGCCCAAGGACGAGATGTCCAGAAATTCCATTTCGGTTTGGATGTATCTATGCAGAGCACCGCGATACTTGAGCATCAAATGTCACTCTGAATATTTGATACCCAACTTGGTACACAAGGTATCAAAGATATTTGTGAACTCTGGCATTGCTTGGTCTCTTTCTTGCTGCAGTGTGGTCCATTTGTTATACAAGTCATCGGAACTTTCGAAAGGGTAGTATTGTTCCTTAATAGCATCCCTGAAGGATTCCTAGGTGGCCACGATTGTAAATAATGAGGGTTCCTCTGTTTCATTTTTCTCACAGAAAGTTTTCCACCAATATTTGACATGGGGAATGGCTTTGAGGAGCGCAAAAGTAATCTTTTCTCTATTCGAAAAGTTATGGATAGAAAAATACCCTTCTAGTAGATTCAACCACTTGTCTACAACATCTGCATCTATATGAACTTCAAATATAGGAATATCGAAGTTGATTTGTACCTTGGAGGGGGTGGTGCCTCCGCTCGAGGAAGATGCGTCGCATGTTGGTAGCCGCCGAAGGATTTGCACGGAACTATCCATCATCTCGTTCCTCTGTTGCGTGAGGGATTCCTCAAGAAACATTTTGAAAGGATCTCTTGTCCTATCATCTTTCTTTTCTCCTGCCATGTGAGGTTGCTTGGGCGTGTGAGAGATTTTTTCCTTGAGATAAACAAGATCGAGACCCAATTCTTTGTACCCTGACCTCATTAGGGACATGCATTAAGACGACAAGGAGCAGACTGCTCTGATACCACTGAACTGGATTTTATGATCACAATGAAATGAATATAGAGTATTAAAAGATGTTTAACACAAAATAACAGAGATACAGTAAAACTGGTTTTCTTTTCAATAAGGAAATAAGTTGAAACTGTAAAATGCAGTGGAAAACTAGCTTCCTGGAATGGTGGCGGCTTATCTCTAAGAAGAGATGTGATGGTTGCGCTCATTTGAAAGAATATGACTACAATGATTCTCTGAAGTCCTTTTACAATAAATATGAATTCCAAAACCCTAGACATCCAAAAACCTAACCCTAGGAGATGAAGTGCCAAAAGTCATGTGGGCCCCGGTGGGGGTAAGTTAGTACATCAACTTCCCGGGGTTGTAGCTTTTGCATACAATATCTGTTTTAGGCGCACGATAGCCCATTGGAAAGGTCTAACCAAGAAGAACATTTTTCGACTGGCCCAGGTCAATGTCTTTATTAATCACTTGGGCCCCAAATCCCCCAAAAAATGTCGTTTGGCACCTCAAAATGACCCCAGAAGTTTGGAACATGAAAAACTGTCGAAAAACTGCCAAGGTGGAAAACAAAATTTCGAGCCAGTGGAATAGGTGGGTGGCCATCAATATCCACTTAGATCATCATCACTTCCAAAAATAATGTCATCGACATAAACTTTAATTATCAATACACTACCTTGATTTACCTTTATGTAGAGATTGTTGTCTGCATTGCCTTTCCTGAACCCTTGTTGTTGTAGATACTTGTCCAATATTGAATACCAATAGTCAACTAGATCATCTCACATGGATCATATACCAAGGACACCTCTCAACTATATGTCCAACATCACCAACACATGCTTCTACCAAGCATGTACCAAGATCACCAACATACCATCACAAGATATGTGTCTCAACCATGTACCAAAAGCATGTACCAAACCAAGTGCATCAACCATGCACCAACATATGTACCAAACCATGTATCAACAATATACATCAACACATGTACCATACCATGTACCAACAATGTATCTCAACCATATACCATATCACTCAATCGTGCCATACACCATGCATCATAGGATATATCAAGCAAGTACCATTAATGGTGTACCAAGAGATGTGTCTCATACATGTGCTGTCATTGATCTTCATTTTGATATCTACACGGGAATACTGCTTCTTAATCTGTAAATCAAACTCTGGATGTCTGAAACAATCTGTACTGAAGATATCCCTGCATGTGTGGAATGAACCTCTACAAAGTCATGAACTTCTTCATGTGTAACTTCCAGCTGATACCTACATAGGAATGTGGTCTAAAAGTTGCTTCTCAAAAAATTCAAATTATTTCTCTGTGCTTCTATCATCAAAATACTCTGAAACTAAATGTCCAAAATTTGCAAACACTTCAAACTGCTCGAAGGATGGTTATCTGATATGTAGATCTATTGCATATACTCCCCTTGTTCAATATTCATATTTACTAGGAGTCTCCAAGTCATATGGCTCAGAAAAATGGAGGATTCCCCCCTAATGTTGAGTAATATTCCTCATTGTCTGTATATTCATCATCTTCATAGGTTCTAACATATTCCACTTTTCCTTTAGATTCAACATCTTTCTAACTTCTGACATTTTCTTCTCTTCCTGTAGTTTCATCTTGATCTTCCACTATTGCAATCCTTGAGCATATGAACTATGGAACTTGTTCTTAATTCATCTGATCTTCTTGGTTTTCTTTTCTTCTCCAAAGTTTCTCGTATCCACCATAATTGTTTTCCTTCATGGAAGGCTCTATCAAGTTTTTGCAATTTCGAGCTATATGACCATAATTGTGGCATTTTTAACATTCAATATTGGAAAGAGACACATAACCATCTCTTTCTTTCTTCAGAGTTAGAAACGTGTTCTTGTCACCTATCATATCCTTTGAAAAACCATTGTCAACATACCAATCACTTTTTTTGTGTTGGGATTGTAGAGAAAGTGAGCATTGATTCTACTTTATTTTCCATATCTCTTGTGGTTTCTATATCCGACTGTTAATTTTCTGCTTTGATTCCCTGGGTGGAATAGTCAATCTACAATTCTTCGTTATGTGTCCAAAATTGTTGCATTTGTAGCATTCTACTTCATTTCTCAATGAATCAAAACTATTTTAATTTATGTTGTATGCTTCATAATATCTTCTAGGATAACTATAATTTAAGTACCTTCCATAGTTGCTTTGGTTCTTGGCATAGGCTTCGCAGTTTACAACTTTATGTTCAAAATTAACATAATTAAAACAATGACCATAAAAGAACCTTTGATACCTGGGAGTAGATGATCTTCTTTGCGATGCACTCCTTCTGAATTCATCTTCTTCAGTCTTGTTTATTTCTGGAATGTTCTTCTTTGGGGACTTGCATTCTTCCTTCTTGACATAATCTCTAACAATCTTTGCATAGCTTCTTTGTGTTGCTTCATGTTCTATTGTCTTGGAGCTCAATCCTTTCTCATTATGTAGTTGGTTGTATCCTAGTCTATATCTATCATCAGATGGTCTTTGACTCCTAATTATTTGATCCAATATTTTGGTGCTCTTCTGCTGCATATCTTTCTTTTGAAGATCTTTCCTTAAAGAGACTATTTCTACTTCCAAGATTCCAATCATTTTTTCGTTTTCTTCTAACCGACTTCTAAGTATTTCCTCAATTCTTATATCTTCTTCTATTTGAATTTTTAGACTCATGATCATCTGCTCTAGTTCTTTAGAGTAGGAATTTTGAGATCCCTCTTTCATTTTTAACTTTGCCTTGAGTGACTTGTTTTTTTTTCTTTCCTTCCTAAGTTCTTCTAATGCATTAATTAGCTCTGCTTTGAGACCGACTTCACCTTCTTCTTCAAAAACATCTTCTACTACCATGAAGAGTACTCTTTATGAATCATTGTCACTATCGTTATCATCCTTGTCTGATGATGAAATGTCCTCCTTTGAGTAGAAACTTTTCTTGAAGAATTTACTTTTATTTATTCTCTTGTTTCCCTTTTGATATTTCTTTTCCCTTTTTGAAGCTTCTTCTTCATCACTATATTTATTCTTATGAGGACATTTAGAAGCAAAATGGACAATACCACTACAATTCAAACATTTCAATGGAAGCATACCTTTATACTTGTTGGTTCCTTTTTGTAATTTCCTTACAAAGTTATCCATCTCTTCATCTTCGTCTGAATCATCACTACAACTCCAACCTGGTTTTGACTTTTTCTTGATCTTATTCTTTGTCTTCTTGGATGCCTTGAAAGTTGCTTCCTTTGTGACTTAGTTCTCCTCTTTTGTTCTCATTTCATAGGCTATAAATATTCCATGTAGCTCATCCATGATCAATGGACTGAGATATGCTCTTTCTTCTAGGGATGATATTTTAGGATCAAATATCATAGGAAGAGACCTTAATACCTTTTGAACAACCATTGATTCATCAACTTCTACTCTCAATCCCTTAATAGTGTTAACTATTTTTTCAACTTGCAAAAGGTAGGTTGCAATGTCTTCATCTTCCTTCATCTTCAATTGTTCAAACTTAGCCCTGAATATTTGAAGCTTAGCTCCCTTAACTTTGGCATCTCTTTCATAAATCTTTTGAATTTTATCCCAAATATCCTTTGCACTGTCACAATGCATAATCTTGACAAATACTGAATCAACTAGACTGCTCAGAATGGTACCTTTAGCCTTCAAGTTATTTTCACTAAGTTTATTTCCATCTTTGTCGATTGGGGGAGTGGCTAGTGTTGTATACCCATCTACTATTGATTTCCAAACATCAAATCCCTGTGCCTGTAAACAAATTTTCATCCTTTTATTCCCGAAGGTTGAGTTCTAATCGTCAAACACTGGTTCTCCTATCTTAGCGTATTCCATGAATCTCCTTCCAGTGGTTAAACTGCTTCCTGAAGGACCTGCTCTGATACCAATTGTTGGAATACTAAGAGGGGAGTGAATCAGGATGATTAGAATTAGTACTTTTAATCACAATATAAAACCTCTAATAAATATCATGAGCATTCAAAACATAATAATTCAATGCATAAACATCACATAAACACAGTACACCAGAATTTTATGTGGAAACCTAATGCAGGAAAAAACCATGAAATGCTTTTCTTATTTATCAAAGAGAACATTCATTGGAAGTACCAACTTCCTATTTCTCCATCTACAACTGGAAGAAGGCTCCAACCCCCTATTTACAAGCTGCAACCTAAATGAAGCTCCAACTCCCTAATTTAACTGACTCCAACCAGAAGGAGGCTACAACCCCCTTTCCTTGCCCCATCCAACCACCCTGAAATATAAATGTAGACCAATCTTTCACTACCTCTGTCACTAAAATTGATAACCTATTGTTGTATTTGTTTTTGATACCTTTGTTTCTACTATTGATATCGATATTTCATCAAGACTGCAACCACTCATACCTCATACTAGGATTCACAATAGATTTCTCCAAATCAAATGCCTATGAATCACTAAGACATACGTGTTCCTAATTTCTTCAAAATGCTCACCCTAACACACACATGAAGATATACCTTCAACCTGTAGCTAACCTGAGTTTTAGATCCCTGATCTTCAAAAAACTTTCTTCACATATCTACGACCCTATACACTGTCTGCTCGCTGGTATCCACACTTTTTTCTCACTGCAGCCCGCAAATGTACGCATGTTTCCTCCTGAAAGACGTAGATTTTCTCAAAGAACCTATGTCTATAACTTCTTCTCCGTACGCTCAACTCCTGCAAACTTCTTACATCACTGGAATTCTCTGCCTTCGACTCACTGACTCAGAGCTTCAACCTCTATTCTCATAAGTGGTTTTCCAATTCATTCTTCTTTGTGTTTTAATGAGGATCTCATGCAAGTGACATGCACATGCAACTCACATGCAACTTGTTAACTTATGTTAACAATTACTTTGACATGCAACTTATTAACTTTTGTTTACAACTACTTTACCTTGACATGCAACCTATTAACTTCATGTTCAAGGGTTGACATCAATGACAACTGATATTTCAACAATTAAATGACAATTAATCTTTCAATAATTACAATTAATCTTTCAATAATTAATCTTTCAACACATGACATATTTGAAAGACAAAATTATTGTAGTAGAAAATTCAAATCAACGATATGTGAAAATAAAAGAAACATTACGGCAAGGTCATTTTCAGCAGAAATTTAATTTTTATGAGCTAAAAGAAGATAGAATTCTCATGTACAAGGGAAAAGTATATGTGTCGAATTCCAATGAGATGAAAAATGAAATTCTAAAGGAAATGCACAATGTGCCATATGTCGGGCACCCAGGATATCAAAAGATAATTACATCTCTGAGAAGCGAATACTTTTGGCCGTGAATGAAGAAAGAAGTGGCTAATTGTTGGGCTCTAAAAATTTCCTAAAATATAACCTCTATGCATCATCCAAAGGTAGGCGCTGGCACAAGCATTTTACTTGTCGCCTATGTAGGTTCTTACCTTTCGTTTTCAATACCTGTCCTCCAGAGATGCAACCCCTGTAAAGGGACATCAATCGTAACAAAAGGAATGGAAATTGTTTCGTTCAAATGAACAACACTACTTGCAAAAGGAACAACAATCGTGACAAGGGAATGACAATCGTTATATTGGGCCGAACTAATGTTGTATTAATTGAGTTGTAGTACTTGCCCAACTATCTAATTTGTCAATCTGAGGTTCGTAAACTTACGAAGCACACACAAAGTATATGCAAGATTGAAGCAGGACTAATCTAATCTAATGTTTAAGCTATAACTGAAATTGAATCATTAATCTAACACATGACTGAAATTGAATCATTAATCTAATGAAGGAAATTGAAACACATGACTTGGAATTGAATTAATCTAGTTGCGTAAATGAAATTACTCTAAGAATGGGAAATTGCGTAAATGGAATTAATCTAGAAATGGAGAACTACATGAAGGAAAAACAAATACAACATGTGAAGAGTTGAATGACACAACAACATATGTGATCTCACGCAAATGAAGCAATCTTACATTACAATAATCAAATCAATCTTCATAACAAAATAATGAAAGCATGGAAACCAAATCCATGAATCAAAGCTAAGAATCCMTTTCTTTTTCRAATCCTAAGGACTACTACTAAATGACTACAAAATAACTCTAATTAATTGAATCCTCATGAAGAAAGAGCACTCTCTTTTATACACGAGAGCCTTGAAGATAAGATAACCATCTCATTATTATAGATCCACTTTTCTCTCAACCTATTTCCCATTATTACAAAATATAATCCCTTCAAATCCTCACACATATCTCTCATATATCTTGGATAAGATATTCCAACCAAATCTCCATGATCTTCTCCTTGGAATGGACTTAAATTATCTCCTCAAATATTGAAATGGTGGAAGAAGTATTCAAGAAGTCATTTTGAATCAATCCTTCACATATTCCTACACATTACAAAGCTCACACATTTTTGAGATATATATGAAAACATGTCAATTTTCTAACATTTAATCACAAATTCCCTTTTAATACTAAAATGAATAAAGTGGAGAACAATAAAGTGAAACCCAAGTATATTTATGGAAATGATATCATGAAAGGTTAATGGGGTGATGAAATGTGAAGAATAATAAAGGGAAAGGTGGACGAGAATAGGACATTTCTGAGCCCCAACACTAATTACATAGTGAGATGTCTAGAATGACAGAAAGTAAAGACTGAGCATAGGCATCCAACTGGGTTATTGCGGACATTTCCCATTCTAGAATTGAAGTGGGAAGTTGTCACGGACTTTATTACTAATCTTACCAGAACAATGAAGCAACATTATTCCATATAAGAAACTATTCCAATAAAGACTATACACAAGGCATCAAATATTGCAGATATCTACATGAAAGAAGTTGTTAGGCTACATGGAGCACCTAAGGTAATAGTTTCAGATAAAGATCCAAAGTTCATATCCAATTTTTAGAAGGGTTTGTTCAAGGGCTTTGGATCAAATTTGAATCTTAGTACAATATATCATCCAGAGTTAGATGGGAAAACAAAAACAACTAACAGGATAATTCAGGACATGATTAGAATCTATGTAATGGATCAGCCATCAAAGTGGGAAGATTATATTCATTTAGTTGAATTTGTCTACAATAATGGGTACCGAGCCTCATTTAAAATGAGTCCATTTGAAGAATTGTATGGTAGAAAATGTAACACTCTGGTGAGTTGGGATAATCTAGCAGAAAAAGCAGTTGTTGGGATAGATTTGTTAAAGGAAGTGGAAGAGCAGATGACAAGGATAAAGCAAAATTTAAAGGTTGCCTAGGATAGCCAGAAAATTTATGCAGACAAGAATAGAGTTTTCAGATATTTTAAAGTGGGCTAACATGTGTTTTTGAAAGTGAAGGCATAGAGAAATTCACTAAGATTGGGAAGTTGCCCGAAGTTGGCAGCGAGATATTGTGGACCTTTTGAAATATTAGAAAAGATAGTGTTAGTTGCATACATGCTATCATTATATTCATCCATGCAAGTGCATAATGTATTTCATTTATCATTATTAAAGAAGTTTGTACCTGATCCTAACCACATAATTGATTGGAATGTGATCCAGGTGGAGCACGAAGGGGATTTCCAGGTGGAACCAGTACTTATCCTGGACCGGAAAGTCAAAGTGCTCAGGAGCAAAGCCATAGGGATGGTAAATGTTCAATGGACCTGCTACATTCTTGAAGATGCTACATGGGAGCATGAAGAAAACATGTGGGAAGAGTACCCACAAATTTTTGACAATTTTGAAGAAGTCAGAATGCAAGACTCCATTTTGGAAAGCTAGAGTTATAGAACCACATCTCAGAGTCCTAGCCAACTTCTCTTTGGACCTTGATAAACGAATGGTTCATTCCTTGGGTTAGCCTTGCTACACGGATGGTACATCCCTTGGTTTAACCCTGATAAACAAATGGTGCATTCCTTGGGTCGACGAGTTGAGAGGAATAGGAGATTGATGGTTGGAGTTGTTAAATTGCAGAATTTTTATTTCTAAGTATTGTGATGTAAATTTTCATATATATATATCGCCATAGAGTGCACTGAGGACGACACACAATTGTAGGGGAAGGAGAATGTAACATTCCCTCTATAATCCCTAGTTTAATTAATGTTTATGTAGATATAATGTGTGGCTACAACCAAAGCAATGTAATATGCAAACTGTATTTCTATGTTTTAATAATAAAATGTGATGCCAACTACTAAGGGGACATGGAAAAGAGATGGGGGTTGAATTAATCCACAAGAGAGGGGAGTGTCTAAGATTATGGCCAAGAGGGGTCCAAGGGGGAAATACCCATGTATATTAATTTAATCCATTTTCCTAAACTTGCTAATTGTATATGAACCTTCCAATTTCTGATTGAGTGTTCCCAAAGCCAATCATTGAATATATATAAGACGGTGGTTGTGAGTGGTCACATCCCAGAGTTATTGGGCACATAGGGTTTGATTACAATCAACTGAGGGGAGAGTGTGAGTCAAGAAAGGCAAGCCAAAGGGAGGAAATTTGTATGGGTGGGGACAACAATTCTTAGACAAAGTTTTTGTTCACGAGAGAAAGTAGAGAGAAATAAAGAGAGCTTGGAGTTGGTGCAGCCATGGAGGGCTAATTCTATAGCAAGATGGAATATATTTGGAGCATTTTGGAGTTGAATATTGAAGAGTCAAGTTGTTAGGCCTGAAAAGTGGACTCCATAGTGAGTTTCACTGTAACAACAAGTGTTTTTTGTTAGTTTTCTGGTATTTCTCCTAACAACAAGTTCCGTTGAGTTCCCGGCTGAGAGATTCCTAGTTACATGTGCCAGAGAAACCTTGATAAACTAATTAATGGAACATTCCTTGGAATAATTCTAATAAATGGATGGTACATCCCTTGGGTTATCCCTGATAAATGAATGGTGCATTCCTTGGGTTGGGCAGGTCAGAAGGAAGAGAGTTGGTAGAAAAATCGGGATAGTTGTAGGAGATTATAAGTTGGTCAGTTATGAGTTTTATGAATTGTGGGTGGACTGTGAGAGACCACCCTCTTTTGTGGATTACTTGCCTCAGCTCAGGGGTGACTGGTTGTTGAGATTTGGAACAATAAGTCTATGGTTGGGTGGAACGTTCGTCCCAAGCAGTTGGTTGCACAATTCTTGTTTAAAGATAAGTGTTTTATCTTGTGGCTGAGTTATTTACATGTGTTATTGTTGTGCATGAACTCTGCGTAAATGAGGATGACTTATATGTCGTTTTAATGAGAAGTTTAGTTGCACTTCATGTTGATTATTAACATGCCTTAGATGCATTTGTTCTATGGTTATAGAAAATAGCTAAATATGTTTAAAATTTGTAGTTGCAAGTTACAGGAAATCAACTAACAGTAAAAGAATTACTTTAGTGAGCGAAAATTTCATTTTTATGTGTATTATGCATCGTAACGTCCCTCAGTTGGGCTGGGGAATGTTACAAAGTGGTATCGGAGTTGAAAAAAGGAAGAGTTTTGTGTGGCATGGCCCAACCTGGGTGTCTAGGAATGTTACAAAGTGGTATCAGAGTTGTAAAAAGGGAGAGTTTTGTGTGGTGTGGCCCAGCCTGGGTGGTTGGGAACGTTATACGAAACTTTCCACCGAATTCTGCTACCCCTTCCATCGAAGATCCATGTTTCGTACTTCCTTCATATCTTGATGGAGCCCATCAAGGAGCTTCTCTATCTCGCGAAACTACTCACAATGAGTATCTTTGACTGCAAAAATATGTTTCTATATGGCATGGTCCCAATATGGTGTGTCATATGATGCCAACATTGGCTCATGAGTTCATCAATTATGAAAAACATCCTTGGCTTGAGCCTCACAATGGGATCTAATTTGTTTAAAGCGTTAGATGTGTTGTGCCTTGCACATAGGTGTGCGGTGTGAGTGATTTTGTTTTGCGTATACCATAACCAAATTTTTTTTTTTAGAGATTTCACTATGCATTTTGACCCCCTAAATCTAGTTTACATGTGTTGACAGGATTATGGGGATGTTTTTTAAGAAGATGGTCACTTCCACCAAACTTGAGGTACATGTTCCCAAACCGACATATAGGGATAGGTTTTTCCTTGCATTTCCCGCTTTGCATTATTAACCGTCCATACTGCCAGTATTATGCCTTAGGTTCCAACCCGGTCAGTTTCGACACTAGCCACTCCTTTTGAATGTCATAATTGGTTCAGTAGTTCCTACCCTTCATGGGAACACTAGTTAGCACCCATATTTCCATTTGGTTCCCATGTTGTGTTTTTCCGTAGGCCCAGGATTCCTCCTTTAGCCCCATCATGACTTGAAGATTGAGCCTCATTTTCCTCTCTTCGTCTTTATTCTGGCCATATCCCGTGGGGGTTCCTAAATTTTTTTCTTGTTTCTTAATGGTATTCTATGCATTTTATGCTCGCAACATGCCTCTTGTTGCTGTGTTTTTTTTTTCCCACATCCTGCTTACTATTATGCAATAGCCTTGACCATTTTCCTTTTGCATTATTTGCCCTCTGTTTCAGATCTACCTACCTAGGGAGATAATGACTGCCAAGAGCGAATCTCACTTGCCAATACCATTTGCATTCCTCATTTCTTAGGTCAGTTCCATGCGATTGGAACATAGGATCATGTTGTTAAGCCACTCGTTCTCTCCCGACGAATACACTTTTATCTCTTTTTTGGACTCATTAAAGGACACAAAAAAGATACATCACGAGTATCGTTTTAACTCTTTTTTGGGCTCATTAAAATTGAATGAAAAAGACACATCGAGATTACTTGTGTCATTATTTCATGCTATTTAAACCATGAAGGATACCAAGCATACTTTTATTCCTTTTTCACGCTCGTTAAACTGTGAAGGAGGAAAAAAGCACACACAAAAAAAGAGTGGGGGTTTTTCACCATTAGTCTATTCTCAAAATGTGAGCATCATTCGAGTTGCCCTTGAACATGGCACCTATTTGAGTCCTCATCACACAGTTGGGTTTTATCTTTCCTATGAGTCATCCCAATAATATGAGTCAGAGATACCCCTCTAACTGGTTACTCTTCTAGTCATCATGGAGAGTGCTTCAATGCCTCCTGCGTTGTTGCACTATATTCGTCCAGCTCTTGTGTCTTGCTGTCGTGTCACCAATGTGTCATGCTATATGTTAAAGGGAAGTGTAATCCTAAGCTGGACATCTATTGTTTTGTTTACTTTCTGAGTTGGCCATCCCTATGTCAGTTGCACTTTGTGATACTCTCTCTTCACATAATCTCTCGGTGTATGTTTTGTTTCAATTGATGGGGGATACATTAAGGCCCTCCTTCGACAAATCTCTTCCTATCGACTTCAACACATTATCTAGGACATAGATCTAGAAACTAGCTAGTACTTTGGAGCTTGCAGTCCTCAGTGGCAGGCCTCCTCGTGATCGAAAATGGGCTTATAACATTGACTCATGATCGATTGATTATACGAGTGTTCGACACTAGCTCATCTATTCACACCCGCTAGATTGTACTAGGTACCATGGGGTCCATCTTCATCATCGGTGGGTATCCTCATGTATGTTAACGGTATACATTAATGACCAGTAATCATACAGTTTCTACCATGCTCGACATCAACTCATCTACTCGCATGTTGTAGATTCATACCATCGGGGTTTGGGATGAAGGCCTTGGGTTGGGGCCATATCCTTCTTTTCTAGCATCCCCTCCCAAGTTGTGATGGATTATATCACTTGTCCATGAGTACTTTGAAGAGTTCATGGGCACTCTCCTTAGTCCTCGTTGTCTTCTTGATATCTATATGTTGTGTGATAGATCCACATTGTTTTTGTTGGTGGATATCATTATGTTCATGACGTAGATCCACATTGTATTGTCTCGTGGATATGACCTTATTGATGACATGGATCCACTGTGTATTCTTTCATGGCCATGATCTAGCATTTCATTTCATGGATTTGCAATGTATTGTTTGGTGGCCTTGCTCATTCAGATTCTAAGTATGTCTTCCTAAGGGATTGGTCTATGTATATTCTCATCATTGGTGTTTGATTGCAAGACTTCTTTGAATTCCGAAACTCCTTTTCTCTCTCCTCACACTGCCTCACATGGAAACTATTTATTGTAATGTATTTCGGCCATCCATTCCATTCCTGACCTCATGCATTAGGGGGAATATGTTATAGCCATAATTTCCACCCTATAGGCCATAGAGGAATACATAAGAATATGTAACCCATAATGCACTTTTTGCCTGAGATTTGAGCCCCTTTGGAGGTCCTCGCAGAACACATAGTAGACAACAAGTGAGTACCCTCACTGGTCACCAGTGTTCAACAAACGAGGATTTATAAAAATTATAGAATCGATGAGTTACGAGGTGATAAACGAGGGATGAGTTGTATCTTCTTTTCAAGGTCCTAGGAACTCACATCATTCGAGTCTCCAGTGGTCTCTAGAAGATATAGAAGATCTCCCAAGCCTCCTCCAAAGAACTATATAACAAAGGCAAGTCTTGGGAAAGAGGGAGGGGAAATCAAAAGTATTGTTATGTTTTCCAATTGCAGAGGTACTTTTTCCATCTATCACAGCCATAAGTTAGAGAGCCTAGCCTGACCAAGAATTTAAGGGAGGAGCAAGGAGAAAGCAGTCAAAGGAGAATGGCATCAAAACTCAAGGTATGCTTGATGTAATTTCTCTTATTTAATCAATAGATCGTTGGTTTTCCCCTAATATATGTGTATTCCATTATGCAAATGTTCAGATCTGATTCATCTTATTATAGATCTGATTAGAAGAAACTTGGACCTAAAATTATAATCCGAAATAGAGAGGTAGAGAGGTATTGCTTGTCTTTTGTATATAGGAAACAAGGTGTGGATCTTGGAGCTGGAGTTTCAGGTCTACAATAGCTAGAATTTATGAAGGACAACATACAAATAAAGGTATGCAATCTCCCCTATTCCTTAAGATAAAGATGAATCTATGTGTTTGAATCTAGAACTAGGGAAACCATAGGAGTCTAAACCCTTTTCTATATGGGATTATTAGGCTAATCCTAGGGAGATTTTGTTGTGTATTCAACAAGATCCCTATGACATTTTAGACTTCTAGTTGACAAGAGACTCAACTAGAGATTTTTCTTGGAGAGTTTCTAGATCTTCTAGAGACCACTAGAGATTCGAATGATGTGAGTTCCTAGGCCCTTGACACAAAGATACAACTCATCCCTCTCCTATCACCTCGTAACTCCCTGATTCTATAATTTTTAGATATCCTCGCTTGTTGAACACCAGTGACTAGTGAGGGTCCTCGCTTATTGTCTACTATGTGTCCCACGAGGACCTAAAAAATGGCTCAAATATTAGGAAAAAATTGCATTTTGGCTTACACATTTTTATGAATTCCTCTATGGCCTATAAGGTGGAAATTAAGGCTAAAACATTGTCCCCATTTTCAGGTTCCCTTGCTCTGCAGTTGGACATGACTTTATGGGTTTGTGTCAGCCTGATCATAAGGGTAATTTGATGTTACCAATGAGCTCAGGGGGTTTAGAAGAGATATATGATTCTTTCAGAGTCTCGTTTATCATCTTTCATCATCGAGATCATTCTTACGCAGTCAGATTTCGATTATATTACATTTCAACCATTCTCGTAATTTGGGACTAATATTGAACATTATTTAATGGATTTCACTAAGGTTGTCATTTTAATAAATTATCTAAGAGGGGTACCTTGGTGTAATATCTTGTTGGAACCAAGATGAAGAGCTCTAAATGTTGGGGTGATGAAAAGTGACTTCCAGTGCCCAAGAATGTTTTAAAATGAAATAAATCATTTTTTGGAGTAAAACGATTTAATAAATTAATAAAGTGATTTTAGAGGAAATACTAAAGATAAATTAAAAAGTCACTTGAGGGGGGAAAAGACAAATGGGGTATAAAGGAGAATTAGGATCTTATTCTCTCATGATGATTAATCATTTTGAAAATATTATTTGGAGAGAGCTCTTGTGGCTTGTGAGGGTTTTGGAGCAAAGCCCTTGTGGAGTATTGGTTTCTGTGGTGAAAGATTCCACCCTAGCTAATTATTAGGGAAGATATATTCAGATATTCCACTTGCATTCATTGTTGAGAGGATTGATTCACCTTTTGTAGTAGCTTGGGAATCTAGTGGAGGACAAATTGCTTTGTGGAAGCCATATTTCTTTGGAGGAGACCAAGTTAATAATATGGAGGTCGTATTGGTTTATGGAGGATGAGTTTCTTGGTGTGAGGTTGACTTCTGGTCTAGGTGGAAATCGGTGGCTACCCACCTATTATGTTGGCTCAAAACAAGGGTTTCCACCTTGGTAGTTTTTCTACATCTTTTCGGGTCCTAAACTTTCAAGGTCGTTTTGAAGCCCTAAACAACGTTTTTTGGGCCCATCACAGTCACAAATTATAGACTTTAGCCAGAGTGTGATGAAAAAATGTGTATTCGTTGGATAGACCTTTCCAACAAGCTATCGTGTGCCCCAAATGGAGATTGTATGAAAAATTTACGCCCTTGGGAAGTTGATGTATCAACTACCCCCATCGAGGCCCACAAACCTTTGGAAATTTCATCTTCCAGGATTAGGGTTTTGGATTTTCTTTATGTTAAAAAGGCCTTTGGAGCCTCATTGTAAACATCATCTTCTGCTTGTGAATGACTGTAGCCTTCACATCTCTTCTCAGAGATAATATGCCACCATTCTAGCGAGTTCATTCACTCTGTATTTTTACAACTTTTGTACATTTTTTGTCATTAATAAAAATTGTGCATTACTGTATCTCTATGTTTCTGGCAATATATTTGTGTATTTTCTTATTATATTTCCGCCTTCATTTCGTTCTGAAAATAATCTGGATCAGTGGTATCATAGCAAGCTACTCCTTTTAATTTCTTAGTGCATGTCCTTGAGGAGGTTAGGGTATAGAAAGTTAGGTCTCGAGCTAGTTTCTCTTGAGGAAAACTGCTCTTGCTATCCCAAGCGACCTCCCATGGCAGAAGAAAAGAGAGACGAGGGAGCAGAAGATCCCATCAAGCTCTTGCTCTTGAAATCCCTCACACAACAGAGGAACAAGATGTTGGAGAATTTTTCCAAAATCCTTCAACGACTACCGACAATAGCAGTTGCGTCTTTGTCAGGAAGTCGCTTTGGAGACACTGCCCTATTCAAGGTACAAGTTAATTTTGATATTCCTGTATTTGAAGGTTAGATCGATGCAGATGATTTGGAAAAATGGTAATTTTCTAGAAGGTTATTTCTCTGTTCACAATTTTTTCGACAGAGAAAATAACACCTTTGCGCTCCTTAAGGCTCTCCCCCATGTCAAACATTGGTGGGAAACTTATTGGGAGAAAAATTACACAGAGGAGTCTAAAATATTTCGGGCTGAGCCCACTTGGGATTTTTTTATGGATGCAGTCAAGGAGCAATATTACCATGTGGGAAACTATGATGACCAATACATGAGATGAACCATGCTACATCAAGAGAGGGGCCAAACAATGTTAGAGTTCACAAATACCTTCCATACCTTGTGCACCAAGCTAGGTATCAAAGACTTCGAGCGACATCTGGTTCTAAAATATCGTGGGGCTCTACACATATACATCCAAACCGAAATAGAATTTCTAGAAATTTCATCACTCGGAGCCGCTTATCGATATGCTGTCAAAATCGAGTAGAAATTTAAGCAGCAGAATAAGCAGGAGTTTGGGTCTGCAAATCCACAACAACCAAAGTATGGTAAAGGCAGCCCTAACTCAAAGAATAACCAACCTCAAGACCACTAGTCCAAGCCACAAGAAAAGAAGGGTAACAAGAAGATGAAAAAGGACACTGGGAAGTCGTGTGACTTCCACAAAATCCCTTGGCACCACACCAATGAATGTCTCTCAAAGCAATCATTGGTGGTCGAGCTCAAAGAAGCATAGTCGAGCCCCGACTCAGACTCTGATTCAGAAAATAATAAAAGGAGACAGATCATTGATGGATAACCCACTGCTATTGTCGCGACCGCAACAATCCAAGTAAAAGAACTAGAGGATCTTAAGGAGAGGTACCACCTCTTCCATTCACAGATGTGGGTGAAGGGGAATCCACTACATTTTACTTTTGAAAACGGAAGCCAGAAGAACCTCATCTCAACAAAGGTCGTCAAGCAGTTGGATTTGCCGAAAACATCACACCCGCAACCATACAACATCGGATGGCTTCGCTAGGGATGAGATCTTCGTGTCAGCCAACAATGTCGCCTATCATACGACATCAAGCCCTTCAAGGATGAGGTAATGTGTGATATTTCCCCATTGGAATTTTGTGATGTTTTGTTAGGCTAGCCATATATGTGGAAGCGTCATGTTGTTTATGAGTCTCGACCCTGTAGCATCATTGTTACTCTGGGGGGTCAGCTTTACAAGATACCAGAGGTAGTTCTGACTATTGTCCTGAAAAAACAATGGAACAAAGTAATCTCTCATACCGTAAAGTTTATCCTCTTCACAATCTGGTCAGAAGAGAAGGACACTGCAACCACTACAACCTTGGCCCAAGACCCTTCTATCTAGCAGAAGTATATCAACAAGATTGTAGAAGAGCACTATTATATTCCTACTACGCCTACGGGCATACCTCCACACTACCCAATCAAACCAAGTTATAATAAATCCTTTCATGTTCTTCATGCTACATATTCACCGACAAAGCCCTCCCACACTCAGGCAGATCATGCAGCTAGATTGGTTAAACAGATCCAACCCTGCCAACAACAGGTTCATAACAACCTTCACATGTTTATTTTTCATAAGAGATGATATTGTATGCAAATGAATATATTATTACAATGATGAGTGTTCTATATGTAAAGAACATATGGTGACCATGGTGACCATCCATGAAGAGATGTGTCCCTTGGGTAACAAATATATTTATACTTTATATTATGCCTTATGCTTTATACTTTATTATATATATTTATACTTTATATCATAAATATATTATTACAATAATAATATTATAATTAATAATATTGCTTAATAATCAATAATCTCATTATTAATTATTAATCTAGTAGAATGTCTTTTCGATGCTCCCCAAACATCAACATCACCAAGCTAAGCAGGGCAGCTTCTCCAGCAAGGCAAGCATCTCACCAACGTTCAGATTCAATAAAGGCTTCCTCGGGAACTTGACGCAGTGGAGACCATTGCTTCCTAAGGGGGGAAGAATGATACAAGAGGAAATAGGTGGCCACCCTTCTATTTCGCTAGCTCAAAACAAGAGTTTCCACCTTAGCAGTTTTTATACAACTTTTTGGGTCCTAAACTTCCATGGTAGTTTTGAGGCCCTAACAACGTTTTTTGGGCCCTCCACAATAACCCATAGGTCTTAGCCAAAGTGTGACATAAAAATGTGTATTCCTTGTATAGACCTTTCCAACGAGCTATCAAGTGCCCCAAACAGAGATCATATGAAAAAGTTACGCCCTTGGGAAGTTGATGTATCAACTACCCCCATTAGGGCCCGCAAACCTTTTGGCGTTTCATATTTCGAGGTTAGGGTCTTGGATTTTCTTTATGTTAAAAAGACCTTTGGAGGCTCATTGTAAACATCATCTTCTTCTTGTGAATGAGAGTAGCCATCACATATCTTCTCAGTGATATGTTGCCACCATTCTAGCGAGTTCATTCACTATGCATTTTTACAGCTTCTATACATTTCTATCATTAATAAAAATTGTGCATTATTGTATCTATGTGTTTCTAGCAATATATCTGTGTATTTGCTTATTATATTTCTACCTTCATTTCATTCTCAAAATAATCCGGATCAACTTCCTTGTGAGGAGGCCGTTTTTTTTTATTATCTTGGGACCCAATTTCTCTTGTTTTGGGGGTCGCCATTCTGCTTGAGAGGTTGAACTTCTTCAATAGGGTCGTGATCTGCTACAGGGGAGGTCGTATCTTCTTTCTGAGGTCGCCATTATCTTTGAGGAGGTCGAGTTCTAGCTATGTGGGATGAGTTTATTATAGAGGGGACACCCCCTTCTTGTGGAGGCCGAGTTTTGTATTAAGAGGGATGTTTTCTTCTTGAAGATCTGATTTGAACTTCAAATAGTGCCCAACATATATAACTGGTCAGGCTTTAATAAAATCAGATCAAATGTATGGTAGTTATTTTCTGTTGTAGCGATTTGGTTATCTATTTTCATTTGTAGTTTTGTTGTCATAAAATTGCATGAAATATAAAACTCTATTTTGTCATCAAAACCATGTGTACCATTTGCAAACCATGAAATTTAAACCAAATAAGAAAACCACAAATCAAAACAACAACAAGAGGGTTTTTACAGTGGTATTTCGGTCGCCTGTCAAAGTGTTTGACAAAAGTCTTGAACCAGTAACAAATTCAAAACATAACACCAACATAAAAGGGGTTATTATAGTGGGGTCTAGGTATATCAACATAGTATTTGACAAAAGTCCTAAGTCAAGAAACCACTAAAACATAACAACATTTAGTAGAAGTTCATATCAACAATAAGTATGGTTACTACACGATGGGAAGGGTCTCTTCTCATAAAACACTCTTCCACATGACGAGTTTTCCGTATGACATGTCATTTGCCTCTTTAATTGCTTGAAACTTGCCTTGTCCTCCATTAAAATGTCAAGGGGTAGGTTGGTTGTATACATTTCCATTGATAACAATGTCCCCCACTTTTAAAGAAGTGGCTTGATTAGCATAATCGTCCGCTAAGGAGTTATTCTTCCTTAGAACTTGGTAAAAATTTACATGAGAGAATATATTTGAAACTTGTTTTTCCCACTCTATTGTTGTTGCCAAGAGAGTATCAGTTGGAGTGGTGTTCAAGACCATATGTCTTATAACATTCTTTGAGCCCCCCACCATGATCAATTTATGAATGCGAGTGTTGATGACGATCTTCAAGCCTTGCAATAATGCATAAGCTTCATCCTAATTATTGTTTCATATATAGAGACCCCGAATGAATGAAATTTCTATTATTCCTTCGGGGTTTGTAATAGCCCCTCCCACACCTACCACCCTAACATAATACAATTAATTCTTGATAAAGATTCTAAATCCAATTTATTGTTGCTTTTCTATGCATATGAGGTATGTGATCACTTAAGAAACAACCTGATAAAATCTCTTTGAGCAACCTTAGTAAAAGCTCTTATTTATTTACATTGCATTGAGAACCAAATCCATAATTTAATTAATATGAATGTTCTTCAGTGATAAAACTTCCTTAAATTGATTTAGATTTAAAAAAAAAATGTACTAAAAAAAAACGCTTAAAACAATTTTAAAGAAAAATGAAGTAAATATGTTGAGTTTTGGTTAAAGAAGGAGCTTGAAAAGGTAGAGAAAAAAATCACAAAGATACAAAATTAAGCGGCACAAAAATCTATGAAAAATTATAAAAAATTTGGAAAAATAAATGATATATTACATTGAATGTATTATGAATACAGTGTAGAAATATGATGATGATGATGATGATGATGTTGATTAGCGTCCACTAAGACCGAATTGGTCTATTGGACCTTAAGAGGGTAAGTGATTACTTGTGATTCTTTAGAATTTTGTTTCTGTGCTCGAAAAGCATCAAGAGAAGCTTTCCAATATCACCATAGTTTTGTTGAGTTAAGAGGTTAGGAAGGTTGGTAGTGTGACAAATATTTTGAAAACGAGATCTAATCCGGGTATAGGCTCAAAAATCTAAGAGAAAGTGTTTTTCATCTTCAACCTTCTTAGTGTCACAAAGGTGACACACTCTTTCATCCCATGGCGTTTTAGGAATCGACCAACGTCCAATTTCACTATGGAGCTCATGAGAATTTGTTCTTATCTTAACAATGCTTATTTTTTTCTTTACTCTCGTCAAAACAGATAGATATTTTTGATCTTCTAGATTAGGGTTGATCACATCCTTATAATACCTTAACTTTCTTTTTTCCTCTAACTCTTTATCACACCACATTTTCTCCTTAATTTTGATTTGATGATATTTTTAATAGTATCTTTATTCTGCAAAATGGTGTCTTCCATGATTCTCCAATAGTTTAACCAAGACTTGACATCTTTATGCCATCCTCACTTGAGTTGATGGTGGTTACGACTTGATTTTAAAACAATTTTAGGAAGCTTATTGTCTTCCATGTTGTTTAGCTTGTTCTTATACATTATGTATCTAGTCATAGCCGTGCTCTCAATGGGGGAGAGGCTTGTTTCTAAGAGGATGATGGGATAGGGTGTATTTCCTTTAATTTTGAGATTATAGGTTATAAAATTCTTTTGTATTTTCTCTATCTTTCTCCAGGATTCACGAGAGATACTATAGCCCCAAACCTCACATCCATAAATAATAACAGGTGTAATGAGAGTCTCGAAGAGGAGTTTCTTCTTATCCCAAATCCAAAGATCGGTTGAATTACAATTATTTTCAAGCCTATAATAAGCTTTCCATCCCCCAATAATCCTTTTCTCAATGCTATAATTCCAGTTGAGCTTGTGGTGAATATCAATTCAAGATATTTGTATGAAGTGACTTCCTCCAAGTTGTTTTTGTCATATACAAAGGTATCACAAGTGATTTTATTGGATTTAATAATCACGACCTTAGTCTTATCAATATTAACAATCATACCCATATTGGATAAAAAATACTTGAGGATTCTTAGTTGGTTTTCAAGATCATGGGGACTCCTTGCCATAAGAATGATATCATCATCATAAAGAAGAAGATTGATGATTATACCAGTGAGAGTAGGGCTGACACAACTTGATTTTTCCAAACAATATTCTAACTTGTCAATGTATATGCCAAAAAGGGCAGGGGACAAGGGACAACCTTGTTTGACTCCAATATTGCAGTAAATCTCTTTCGACCAACCCTCAATGTTTTTAAACTTAGCAATAAAGTTCTCATACATCCTTATTGCAACAACCCTCAACTTGAGAGACACTTTTATCTCTTCCAACCTATTCCAAAGTTTTTTCCTATGAACCATGTCAAAAGCTTTTCTAAAGTCAACAAAAAACAAAACGATTGGTTTTAGTATTGAGGAACTCCTTTGCAATGATCCTAAAGGTAACAAGATGGTCCACAATTGAATGATATCTCCTAAACCCTGCCTGGCCTTTAGCTCTTTTACCGTGACTTTCTAGCTAAAGGATAATCTTCTTTTCCAAAATAATTCCATAAAGCTTAGCTAAAATCGGGCTAATCATAATGGTCCTATAATTAAAGGGAATGTTTCTATCCCCATTTTTAAAAATAGGAACAATGAGGCTTTGTGTCTAGGGTTTAGGGAAGCCCTGCTTGACTGCTAAATTGAAGAGCTTGTGTATGTGAGGGATAAGGATAGGTCCTCTGATTTTAATTTTTTTAGCTTGGTAGTCTTCAATGTCCTCAGCTTTCCCATTTGCAAGCCGCTTAACCCCAAACTCTATGTCATCTAAATAAAAAACCACATCTTCTGTAGGGACAATAGGAATGGTGTCCATGGCATTAGGGAACTCGTAACGACTTTTAAGGTAGGAATTCCAGTCACTTAAGGGAATCATATTATTTTATTTAGTATTGAGGTTTAAAATTTGGCTCCAGAACTTCTTAGGATCCAACTTAGATAGCTGTGAAAGTTGATCTTGCCTTTTATTGATATAGTACCTTTTTTTCCTTTTAATTAGGGATTTGTACATATTGATCTTATCGAGTTTTAAGGATTCATTAGAAGCATCCCTAATGGATTTCCTAGCAATTTTACATTCTTTATCATACCAA
>ML794209.1:534155-553677 GCA_009831015.1 Picea engelmannii | reverse complement strand
CAACAATTACGGAACATTCAGTTCTCCCAACCAACAATAAGGAACAGACTCACCTCTCTGGTTTCAAAGATGCGTAAGGTGTACAGAGGTTCAATCACAGAGGCCAAACGTGTACAGTTGGAGGATGGAGGAATTGGAAGGTCGAACCCCGGATTCAGGGGATGGTTGGAGGAATGCCCACCCCACTCCTATGCAACAGTCGACGGAATGGAAAGAGAACCCCCAACACGACTCATTTTCTGGGTTAAATCGCATGCGCTTGGGTCGACACATGTCGCCCATGAAGCTGCATGTGTCCCTCCCCAGGAACTTAGGACAAAACATAGATTTCACATGGCTTTTGGGATAATATTAAAATATTATTCCCAAGGACTTAAGCCCCTAGGCTCCACACTTAGCCTCTCTTTCCAACCTTCCAGCCCCCAATCCCTTATCCAGGTTTTGTGGAAGCTTAGTCCCCCATCACTCATTCATCGTGGTCGGTCCACACGCAAAGATGTTTTGTATTAATACTGTGCATAATTACATGTACAAAAATCAGGCTCCTGGCCTTCAACAGTTAGGCTCCCTGGCCTAATAACACATAAGCCCACTAGCTTATATAACTTGGCTCACCAGCCTTATAAACTTGAATTACAGTTCATAAACAAGCTTTATACTTCATAGACATGATTTACAACAAGGCTCGGCCTTGGAGACATTACACCAACCCTCCTAAAATGTATACATGGCAGCTAGATACATTGAGATATAAAGGACGCATTGTTCTAGTAACATAATTCTTCCTTAAAACAAATGATCTTGGAGGAATTTCATTCATCACCTATAGCAGGTCACTCTGGAATTCATAAAACACATGAAAGAACTAAGTGCTTGTTCTTTTGGAAAGGCATGAAAAACGACATAATACTTGGTTGTGTTTCAAGTTTAAGGGTTAAGGAACATTGCATTCAATGACGTGGTTTTCTTCCTTTGGGTTTCCCTAGGGAAAATCCTGTGTCTTTGTGTGATGAAATTTTCTCAATGGTTGGGTTCTAATTTTTTGTTAGAGATCTAGCTGCTCTTAATCATGTTTAGTTGAATTCATGGTTAAAATGAAGAATTCCCCACTGTATTCTGCTAGCATCACTCATAAATTCGTTTTCTTGTTAATGCTCTGTGAAAGCCAACAACTATGTAATAATCTCCGCCCACTCTATGTTGAATTTGAGATCAACGGTTGACATGATATGGCTATTGCATTTAATAATTTGTATAAGACTTGTGAGATAACCAACATTGGTAATTAATTGCAAGAGAATTTTGTTAAATTTAATGCTTTGCAAAGATAATAGCACAATATAGGATCACTGAGAGAAACACAATTACAAGGTACACAACATTTTCTCCTGGGAAACCCTATTGGGGGAGAAAACCCAGCAAAAACTTCCTTAATATAGATTGCCAATACAATGCCAAGAGAAAGACCAAAACACTAAAGATAATCCAACACTAAGCATGTGCCTCTCTCTTCTCCTTCTTCTAACTGCAACTTCCTTCAATACTTGCGCACTAGATGAGTGACTTGAGTGAGTGAGAGAATGAGGCGCTCTCCTCACTTATTTATACTGGTTGGGAGGTGCTAGGGTTATGTCCTTTCATCAAGTAGGGCCGACTTCTCCAATTAGTGGCTAAAACCACTTTAATTAGCCCTAGGGGCCGACTTTACAATCAACACCATATAACCATGGTTTGACCAATCCACAAAAGGGGATTTGATCTATATGAAAATAACTCAATTATAATTAGAATATTCTTCGTAGTTACAATATTTCAACACTCCCCCTTAACAAGAGGGGTATTCTACTGACATAACCCAACACAACATCATCAGGAGAAGGAGAGGGCAGCATCATCATCAACATCTGGATCATTGACTAACATATCTATAAATCATCGAAAGTTTTTCTCATCATCAACAACATCATCTTTCACAGCATGGAGCTGGAGTAGCATCATCATCATTATCTGCATCAACATCAATTAGTATAACACTAATACAACATCATCAATCAGTACAAGATTGATACATCATCATGAACAACACGAGGCTGATACAACATCATCAGCATCATCATCACGAGGATGAGATAACATCATCAACATCATCAACACGAGGTTGAGATAACATCATCAACATAATCATATGGCAACAGAATGTGGCAGGTGTAACAACAACATTTTGTGGTACTCTGACAGATCGTCCTTATCGGACCTTCGAGATCTGCCCAGGAATCAAAAGATTCCCTAGGATATAAAATCCTAACGGAGCTACCACGTGGTACTCTGACAGACCATCCTTACCGGACCTTCGGGATCTGCCCAGGAATCAAAGGATTCCCTAGGATATAAAATCCTAACGGAGCTACCACTACTGACCACAACTGGCATATACATGCACAGGTACTCTGACAAACCGTCCTTATTGGACGTTCGGGATCTACCCAGGGATGATCAATCCCCTAGGATATAAAAATCCTAACGGAGCTACGCGCTGTTGGTTAGGATACTATAGTATCATCAACATCACTCCCCGTTTCGAGGGAGGTCCTTTCGGACAACACCAAGCTTGTCTCGGAAGTGCTCAAACTTCACATGAGATAGAGGCTTGGTCAACACATCTGCAACCTGCTCATCTGTGCCAACATATTGGAGCTTTATAGCTCCCCTCTGCACCATATCACGAATATAGTGATACCGGATTTCTATGTGTTTCGACTTATCATGGAACACATGGTTCTCCGTCATATTTATGCAACTCTGGTTATCACATAGAATCACGGTGGCTTCCATCTCTAGATCGAATAGATCTATCAACAACTTCCGAAGCCATATGGCTTCACAACTGGTGGAACATGCTGCAATGTATTCCGCTTCTGCCGTGTTGAGAGCAATACTGTATTGCTTCCTGCTCGGCCATGAAGTCATGGCTGACCCCAGACTGAAACAACATCCTGAAGTGCTCTTTCTATTAGAAACACTTCCAGCCCAATCTGAATCAGTATATCCATACAGTCTGAAGTCATGATTTCCAGTATAACACAGACCATATTCCAACGTACCCTTAAGGTATCTCATCACATGTTTTGCAGCTACAAGGTGAGCACGTCTGGGTTGTACTAGATACTGACTCAAGGTGTTCACAACAAAACATATATCAGGCCTGGTATTTGTCAGATACATCAACGAACCAATAATCTGTCTGTACAGAGTAACATCAACCAATTCTGATGAAGTATCTAGCAGGAGCTTCAACTTTGTTTCCATGGGTGTGTTCATGGTTTTACATTCCAACATGTCAAATCTCTTTAGTATTTCTACTGCATACTTCCCTTAGTTAAGGAAGATCTTCTTTGGGCTTTGCCAAACTTCAAGACCTAAGAAATAATGCATTAGGCCTAGGTCTTTCATCTCAAACTTTGTAGCGAGCTTCTTCTTACAATCTGTGATGAGATTTTATTCTCCAGTTACGAATAAGTCATCTACATACAATAACAATATAACTGGCTCATCATTCATAACCTTGAAGTAAAGGTTAGAATCAACTTTACTCTTGGTAAAGCCCAAGCTCGTCAGGAAACTGTCAATTCTGCCATACCAAGCTCTAGGAGCTTGCTTTAACCCGTATAGAGCTTTCTTCAACCTGTAGATATGAGTCTTTCTATCTTCAACTTCAAACCCTTGGGGTTGTTCTATATACACTTCTTCTTCAATAACACCATTCAAGAAGGCTGTTTTCACATCCATCTGGTGTAACTTCCACTTCATCTTGGCTGTAAGAGCTATGATGGTTCTGATAGAAGTGTATCTGGCTACAGGGGAAAATGTCTCTTCATAATCAATGCCTTCCTTTTGAGAAAAGCCATGAGCTACAAATATTGCTTTATGTTTTTCAATACATCTGTCTACAACATGTTTTTATCTTGTATAGCCATTTGGAAGATACCACATCTTTGTTCTTTGGTCTGGGAACTATTTACCATACATCATTCTTTATAATGGACTAGTATTCTTCTGTCATGGCATCCGCCCATTCTTTCTTCTGAATGGCTTCTTCAAAGCAAGTAGGCTCCTTCTCTATGAGATCACACATCAAGGCCATATAACTGGAGAATGGCTTAGGCTTCTTGCTTTGTCTCATGGTTCCTTCTGGGGCACCATACTTCTCTCCATTTTGAATAAGTTCCCTTGCCCAAGTTGGCTTTCTCTTGTGAGAGATCGTCATCTGGGGAGGCTCTTGAGATTCTATCATATCATGATCTTCTGGAATCTCATCATCAGGGGAAACTATAACTTTCTTCACAGCTTCTGCAACTCTGGGAGCTACAGGTTCTTCTTCATATACTTCTTCAAGTTAGCACTTCCTTGATCTCTTGAGTGTTGCATCTTCATCAAAGGTTACATCTCTGCTGATCTCAATATGATGGTAACCTGGTATGTAAATTCTGAAGGCCTTAGAGACTTCACAGTATCCAACAAATATTCCCTTCTTTCTTGAAGGGTCCAGCTTAGTTCTCCTTTCTTTTAGAATGTGTACAAACACTGGACAGCCAAATATTTTGAGATGGCTTACTTCTGGCTTCTTTCCGGAGAACATTTCTTCGGGGGTTTTGAATCCAAGTGCACTATGGGATAATCTATTTTGGACATAGACTGTTGTTCTTGCTGCTTTAGCCCATAAGTGCATTGGAAGATCTTGATCCTAGATCATAGTCTTCATTGCTTCCATTATTGTTCTATTCTTTCTTTTTGCTACACCATTTTGTTGAGGATTATAGGGAGTAGTGAGCTCCCTCTTAATCTCGACTTCTCTGAAAAAGCTTCCAAATTCTTTTGAGGTGTATTCTTCTCCATTATCTGACCTGAGTATCTTGATTTTTCTTTTGGAGAGATTTTCTACCAAGGCTTTCAATTCCTTGAACTTTCCGAGTACTTCATCTTTAGATTTCAAGAAATAAACCCAAGTCTTGCGAGAGTAATCATCAATAAATGACACATAGTATACATACCCACTTAGAGAGGTTGATGGCATTGGACCACATACATCTGAGTGGATGAGCTCCAAGATTCCTTCTGCTTTACTGTCTCTCTTTGGGAAATGATTCTTTATGTTCTTTCCTTGCGCACATCCCTTGCATACACCTTCATGGTCAACCTTGAATTCTGGTAGACCTGTAACTACCTTGCTTACATATGGTAAGGCTTTGTAGTTGATGTGAGCTAGTCTTGTATGCCAAAGTTCACATGGACTCTCAGTGGAGTGAGTCAAGGCTGCATCTGAGTGACCTTTTAACTTATATAGGCCACCTTCATCTGTTCCAATAACAATTGCATCTTCTATGGTTTTTCCTTTAGGCCACATAAGAACTTCACCATCTATAAATGAAACCCTGAACCCTTTCTTATCTAAGGTTGAGATATAAAGTAAGTTCTTTGTCAAACCTGGTACATACAGTACATCCTTCATCTTCATCGGAGTTTCTAAATCTAGTTTGTAAGTGGATTCTCCCATTCCTTTGATAGGGTACTGATAGTCATCTCCAAGTGAGACTTTCTGGGGAAAGTCCTTTTTTGTAAGGCTAGAGAGAATGTCTGTCTGACCTGTCATGTGCTTAGAAGCACCACTATCTATGAGCCAAGTATCCTCTCCAGGTGTCACAGATCTTGAGAGGGCAGAGAATAAAACATAGTCTTCAATCTTTTCTTTAATCATCTTTGAGGGTGGCTCATCATCTTCAACTGCATGGGCATGATGTCTTTTGTTGTTTCTCTTCTTGTATTCTTCTCTTCTGGCAGGATAATTCTTAGCAATGTGTCCCAACTTGTCACAATGATAACATTGATAAGAGGAGAAATCTTTTTCTCTTCTTTATCCCTTCTGATATTTCTGGAATCTCCTTGGAGGGTGAAATTCTTTATGAGGGTGGGTGAATCTCTTTGGAGAGTGATATTCCTTATGAAGATGGGTCTCCTTTTGGAAATGAGACCTTTCCCTTCCTCCTTTAGTATGAGCAACTAAGGCTTGATCTTCATCCCTTAGTAGTACTGCTTCTCGGTTGGCTACTCTTGCTTCTTCTTGAACACATTCTTCCCATAAGCTATCAAAATGGAGTTTTTCTTTTCTTGCACAAATAGTTTGGATGAATGCATCCCAAGGTCTTGTGAGACCATTAAGAGTTGTCATTATAAGTTCATCTTCATCTAGGTTGTCTCCAATTGCTTCTAGTTGTTCCTTGAATTGAGAAACCCTAGAGAAATAGGCATGAACTATTTCTCCTTTCTGCATCCTTGTACTCTTAAGTTGGGTTCTCAAGTTCATCTTTCGGTTGATGTTCTTTCCTTCATACATTCTAGTTAGGGCATCAAACATTTCTTTTGGAGTATTCTTAGAAGACACTTGAGGAATCAAGTGATCTTTAATGGAGTCTGCAATGATCCTTTTGGCCCTAACCATATCCTTCTTGTACTTTGCTTTGGCTCCTTCTTCTTCGAGTTCGGGTACATTTTCTTTTATGAATTTTTCTAGGTCATTCTCTTCAAGAATGAGTCCAATTCTGTACTTCCAGGCACAAAATTTTTCCACACCTTCTAACTTGTCAACAAGCTTAGTGCTTGCGGACATCTTGACCTGGAGCTGAAAAAATGACCAAAAATTGAAAGTGCTCAGAAAGTAATTTCGAACTTACTAGGATATGCGCTGGGTTGAGGCGAGTAGGCTGGAGCTGTCAGACTTAAAAAATTTCAAGTTTTACCCCTTGAAACTTGATTTGCGAAAATCTGGACTGGTACTTCTGGAACTGGTTCTGGTTTTCTAGTACCAGTCAAAACTAGGCTTTGACTTTTCGAAGGCTCTGGCCACTGAAAAGGTGCGCTCAGGTTGCCAATGAGTTCGCTAGGCTAGGGTGCAGTTCCCTAGATAGTTTTTAGTCAGAAATTCTCTTCCAATAAAAAGCCCTAATTTTCTTGTACGACAATAGTGACGTATTTGGTTACCCTGTGAGAGATGCTATCTTCAGTTTGGCTCTGAAACCATGTTAAATTTAATGCTTTTCAAAGATAATAGCACAATATAGGATCACTGAGAGAAACACAATCACAAGGTACACAACATTTTATTCTGGGAAACCTTCATGGGGGAGAAAACCCAACAAAAATTTCCTTAATATAGATTGCCAATACAATGCCAAGAGAAAGACCAAAACACTAAAGATAATCCAACACTAAGCATGCGCCTCTCTCTTCTCCTTCTTCTAATTGCAGCTTCCTTCAATACTTGTGCACTAGATGAGTGACTTGAGTGAGTGAGAGAATGAAGCACCCTCCTCACTTATTTATATTGGCTGGGAGGTGTTAGGGTTATGTCCTTTCATCAAGTACGACCGACTTCTCCAATTAGTGGCTAAAACCACTTTAATTAGCCCTAGGGGCCGACTTTACAATCAACACCATATAACCATGGTTTGACCAATCCACAAAAGGGGATTTGGTCTTATACAAAGCCCGACATGATCAATCCACAAAAGGGGATTTGATCTATATGAAAATAACTCAATTATAATTAGAATATTCTTCGTAGTTACAATATTTCAACAAATTTAGGTGGTTCATTCCTTCATTAACAATATTTAATTTGTTGCTCGATGTTTGAAGACTCAAGTTTTTGTTGCTAGAGTATTGATGATCATTGGATGTTGCAATTTAGAGCACATAAATGTTCTCACCTTCATGCCTTGTTTCCCAACCTAAAATTGTAGTGCTGGTGTATTATTTTGGGATGAGTTTTGCATGAACAAATTTGTGGTTTATTAACATCATATAGAGTGGTGGGCACTCGTCGAGACCTACAAATACAAACAAAAGTATTTGGTACAATTATGAAGCCAAGCATTTAAGGGGGTATCCATGTCCACACACTACACATATGAGCAATTGTATTTGAAGTTTGAACCCTTGAAGTGAGTTTTTGTACAGATAGATTCAAAGGGTGTGTCATTCAATTGGCACTTGAGAACAGAGCATTGCGTACACAAAAGAACAAGCCTTAAGGCCAAGAAGCATAACCGTTTGGTGTATGCCTCTCGAGTGACTAACAATAGAGAAACCCGATATCAAAGACCTGATTGTTATTGGCATTGTCTATTGGTTGTTTGTGTGTAGGTTACACTAGAGAATAGGCCACATCACGACTCTTGAATAGTGTTGCAGAGTAGTGTGCTCAGAACTGCATCTGGAACAAACGCCTCATAATCAATTATGGACGCAGATAACTTGAAGTCATACTAAGAATAGATATCGAACTTTAACTTGCATAGAGGATCTATGTTGTTGAAGTGAGTGGCTTAGAAGTCCCTCGTTTACATATCAAAAGATATCAGAGCAGTTGAATCCTTGACTGTGATGCGACTGCTAGAACTTTGAAGAGAAAGTATACTTAGCATGGGTAAAGAAAAAAGAGAAAGGTTGGAAGACTTGTAGGCCACCAATGTTTGGCTTCAAGAAGAGAATAGGCACTTGAAGGAGAATGTACAAATGTTTGACTAAAAGATGGTGAAGTTGGAAAAAGACCTTGAGACCTCTACAAAGATGATGTCACTGCTAAAGAATCAACTTGTTGAATGTCAAGACTCCCTCTTCGCTAGTATGGAAAATTGGGACAAGAGTAGAGTACAACTTGTGCAACTGGGAGAGAAGGTTATTTAGATGAATAGTTGGTAGGAGGACAAGCTCAGTCAGATGATGGCTCAACTATAGCTAGAGTTAGCAAAGGAGGAAGAAGCATTGGCCAAGTTGGAGGCAGCTGTCCAAGAGATCGGGCAAGTTCTTTCCATTGCTATTGTGGAAGCCAACACCATGACCAAGACAACTCTAGTAAGTGAACCTATAGACCTTTTTCATGAACCTATTGGTGAATTTGAAAAGCATACCAGAGGCATTGGTTCAAAATTGTTTCAAGATGGGCTACGATGGACAAGGGTTAGGCAAGAGAAGACAAGGCATCCTAAGTCCCATTGTAGCTGAATAGAGGGCCAAGCATGAAGGCCTAGTTTTCAATGGAAAAGAGGAAAAGGCCACAAACACCAAGAACACATTAGTGAAGGCAAAAGACATGGCAGAGTTGGCCTGCTCATCAGAAGAAAGAGCAGCAGTGAATGAAAGTGGCAGCCCACTACAACGTCAACCTTCTTGTGGCGGATTATAGAAGGGAAACGATAAGAGAAGTGCATAGACTTAGCTTGCACCAACACTTAGAAGAAGTAGCAAGCAGATCAACTAGAGCAAGAAGAAGAAGGACAAGAGGTATGCATTAGGTAAGACCTCCCTTGTTTGTCACTGCTACAAGAAGAAAGGCCATATCATTGTGAGCTGCTGGTTTTCCGAGGCATGGTCATTCTATGGGAAAAAGGGCCACCTTGAGGCATCTTGTTGGCATAAGCAAGCCACATACCACAAGCCTGAGTGGTTTGAGAGGAAGAATGCAAGAAGACTTCAACAATCTAACAACGAATTCAAAGGCACATGTAGAGGGGGAGTATGCCAAGCAATCCATGCAGTAGCAACAAGAATTTTTGCCACCATTGCTAGTTGAATGGACATTGGGAAGCAAAGTGTTGGTGACTTCATTCAGAGCTTCACCCCAAAAGCCAAACAATCAAGAGAAGAGTGTGGAGGGTGAAGATTGAAGAGGATGAAGTGCTACTACATCTCCAACCCAAGAAGCAGAAGCTATCCAAGGTGTTATAGCAACATAGGAGATCAACACCACCATCGAAATCGATGGCAGGTTGATGCCAACATCAAGGGAAACCCCAATTCAATTGTTTCCTATGATCTTCCAGAAGAAGATTCCCTTCTTGGAGATGTATCGAAGGTTGGTGCAAAGAGGTCAATAACCTTGGGGGTTCCTTGGAACTCCATGACATACACCAAAGCAAGTCGGATGCTAGATAATCCATGAAGATTGAGCACAAAAAAGATGGCATTTGATTGACATTGTTGTAGAGATGGAGTGTTGTGTAAGCACATGCAACAACAAAGAATTGTTTGATGTTTGAAGCAATTGATCCTAGTGAAAGAGGGAATACCACACTTCCTTTCGTGAGTTGTTGTATGATGGCATAGCTTGCTGGAATCTCACTGATCAAGAAGACCAAAATTCGACTTGGCTTTTATTGAATGCCAAGATGGACCATCTCCAAGTTTGAGAATGAAAGGGACTTGCATGACGAGGATGGGAATGAGTTTTTATCAAAGAGTTCAGATTTGAAGATTGCTCAGAGCTGAGAGTCAGTGAGCAGACTTTTGTAATGCAGGAACAAGCAAGCCAGGGACCAGAGCATGAGCCAGAGCCACGAGCTAGAGCCAAAGCTAGAGTCAGAGCTATAGCTAGGTGCCAAAGTTAGAGCCATGTTCTAGAGAAGTAGACAGAAGGCACATTGATCCACATTGGTTTCCTCTAAGCTTTTGGAGCCTGAAAAGCCTCTCAATGGAGAGGTGTGATCTGAAATGGATCCGAACAAGCGAATGGTTGTAAGACTTAGTTCCTAAGTGCAATTCGACAATTAATGAGGTTATATAAAATATTAAGGACAATGCAAATGTAAAATTAAATGAGACAAAAGAGAGGAAAAACAAGAATTAAATAAAATTAAGTAAAAAGGGAAAATAAAATAGGAGAAAGAGTCGGGGATGGGGAATGAAAGGTCAGGTCTTTGGTCTTCTCATTACCCCCAACTCTACCTATAACTTGTTTCAATCCACTCTCAAAGGAATTTTCGCTGGCCAAGAGGTGAGGATGTAAATGTGAAGCTATGTAAATGTTGAATGGCCCATGAGCTTGCAACCTACATTGTAAACCAAAGATTGTTGAAATGAAAACTGGGCAACCATTCAATGTTGGGGTTTTTTTCCTTCAGGTTTCCCTAGGTAAAATTTTGTGCTTTTGTGTGATGCAATTTTCTCAATGGTTGGGTTCTAATTTTGTGTGAGAGATCTGGTTGCTCTCAATCATGTTTAATGTGTTTCCTGTAGTTGAATTCATGGTTAAAATGAAGAATTCACCTCTTTATTTTTGTTAGCATCACTCATAAATTCGTTTTCCCATTAATCTTTGTGAAAGCCAACTACTATGTAATAATCTCCATCCATTCTATGTTGAATTTGAGATCAACGGTTGCCATGATATGGATTTTGTATTTAATCAATTGTATAAGACTTGTGAGATAACCAACATTGGTAATTAATTGCAAGAGAATTTAGGTGGTTCATTCCTTCATTAACAATATTTAATTTTTTGCTCGGTGTCTGAAGACTCATGTGTTTGTTGCTAGAGTATTGATGATCATTTGATGCCTCAATTCAGAGCACATAAATGTTCTCACCTTCATGCCTTGTTTCCCAACTCAAAATTTGTAGTGTTGGTGTATTATTTTGGGATGAGTTTTGCATGAACAAATTTGTAGTTGATTGACATCATATGCAGTGGTGGGCACTCGATGGGACCTTCACATTCAAACATAAGTATTTGGTATAGTTATGAAGCCAAGCATTTAAGGAGATATCCATGTGCACACATTACACATATGAACACATTGGATTTGAACACTTGAACAAAGTTTTGCACAAATGGATTCAAACGGTGTGTCATTCAATTGGCACTTGAGAACAGAGCATTGCAAACATGAAAGAACAAGCCTTGAGACCAAGAAGCATAGCCTTTTGGTGTATGCCCGTTGGGTGACTGACAACAGAGGAACCTAATCTCAAAGACTTGCTTGTTATTGGCATTGTCTTCTGGTTGTTTGTGTGTAGGTTACACTAGAGAACATGCCACATCACCACGCTTGAATAGTGTTGCAGTGCATTGGGAATTGCATCTGGGATAGAGGCCTCAAAATCAATTATGGAGGCAGAGAACTGGGCATCATACGGAGAACAGATATCGGACTTTAACTTGCGTAGAGGATCCGTGTGTGTGAAGCGAGTGCAGTATAAGTTCCTTGTTTACAGATCATATCTTCTCCACTTTTGTTGACTTCTCATCTTCTTTAGAAAAATACTCTCCCATATTGTCAACATCCTTTTCCAAATGTTTGCAAGTCTCTATCCTCCTTTCTTTCCATTTATTGTATACTGTGGAAGTTGATCCTCCCTCAAAAGTTCTTTCATATCAATGTTTTCTTTGCTTGTTGGTGTTTGTACCCTACGCTGCGGGGGAGTCCCCCCCATGCTTCATTCCCAAAGCACGCTCCCAAAGGGAGTCTTCAAGAAGCACCCTCAGGAGTGTGCTTCTTGAATTCTCAACACACTGCCTTCTCAGAAATAGTGCTCCCTGCTCTTGTGGGGAGTGATCAGGGAGCGATGCTTCTAGAGTGCTCCTAGAACACTCCCAGGGCTTTCCTAGGTCGCTCTCGAGACACTCCTGGGAGCTAAAAAATCCCTCCCAAAATGCTCCCTGAGCGATTACACATGACTAGGTGAGTTTGACTTCTTTTTTTGCTTGTGGGAACCAACGCAAGGTTACAAAAGGTTTCAAAGGGCATGGCTAGGGTTATTTGATGGATGAAAACACTCGCTCACTCCATTTAATTTTGAGTGGGCTTCTTGCTAGTTGTCGAGGAGTAGATTTGTGAGAGCTTGGAAGGGAGATTGAAGGTTGCCATGTTACATTCAACGACCATTGGAGATTTGAAGGGGTAGGCTCTAAAGCCTATTTTTGTTTGTTTTTATTTATTTTTTCCATGTGTTGTTAACTAGTATATTTTCTATGTTGAATACTCGAATATTCTCTTCTCCTACTCTTTCACATTTCTCCTTCTCCAYCATTCTATTGCAGGCAACGAKTTATTCTCAAGATTCAACAAACATGATGGGCATGTCAATGTGGTTTGTCCTTTTGGTTCCATTTTTTATTATGATGGTGGTGTTGGAAAGGAGAAATACCAGTGATGATGAGGAAGAAATAGAAGTAGGAAACACATAACGTGGAGAGGAGGAAGAAATGGAAGGGGATGATGATCGTGAAACTGACAATGATGATGGATAGAAACACAAAGAGACTTTAACACCCTTGTGGAAGTATGCGACAAAGCTTGGGGGAGGGAAAGAGGGTGGAACCACAACATTTATATGCTCCCATTGTCATAAAACTTACACAAGTTCATATGCCCATGTGAGAAAGCATCTTTGTGGGATTATTCCATGGATGAAGGTATGACTATAGGAGTCAAAACTCGTGATCAAGTGCCAATGAAAGATAGAAACAAATGCAAGAAGGAAGAGGAGGCCGCACAAACAAATCCAAAACATCAAGGGTTGAATCTGAGACCTCAAGCTCACATAGAATGTTCGGTGGTCAATCCCCATCCCCCCATGCTAGTGGATTCTCGCCTGTGCATTCAGGGCATAGAACAATGTCAAATTTCCCCGACCAAGGTTGTAGGGATGACGTGGATGCAAAATTTTTCAGGTTTCTCTATGCATGTGGCATATCATTCAATGTTCTTCACTCACCCTATTGACATGAAATGGTACAAGCCATCAACAGTGCCCCTAAAGGATACAAGAGCCCCGGGTATGACAAAGCCAAAGCCATGGGAATTGATAGGGAAAGAGCCAAAATTCATAGTGCTATGGGATAATTTACAAATGGTTGGACTGAATATGGGGTATTGTGTTTGATGGTTGGACAAATGTTAAAGGTAGGCCATTGATAAATATGATTGGTGTGTCTGTTAGTGGTGTGGTCTTCCTTGCAGCCCATGACTACTCAGATCGTTTCAAGATTGGCATTAATATTGCAGAACCTTTAATTAAAACCATTCAAGAGATTGGGTTGTACAATGTCGTTCAAGTCATCGTTGATAATGTTGCTAATTATAAGGCAACAGGAGCAATCATTGAGGATATGTACCCTAACATATTTTGGTTAGGGTGTTTGATTCACACATTGAACCTGTTGATGCATGATATTATTAAGATGAAGGACCATGATTATAAATTGATTGGTGCATTGTACAAGAGAGGGAAGAAAATGATAAAATTTGTTACCAATCATAGCATGACCCACCACATTTTCTCCAATCACTCTAAGTTGGAGCTACTAAAGATTGCAAATATCCGATTTTCTAGGTATTACCTCACCTTCAGGTGCCTTTTGAAGGTAAAAGAGGTATTGGCTAGTGTGGTCTCAAGTGATTCATGGCAAGGTTTGAAAGATAGGGCTACATCTCCATTTGATAGACATGAATTTCAGGAGGTGGAGGACATCGTTCTTGATGGTTTTGGGTACAGGTTAGTATGTTCTGTAGTTCACCAAGCCCATTTATAGTATGATTTGGTTTGCAGATATAGATCGGTCGGTGATTGGGGAAGTGTATGAGTAGATGGACAACATGCTAGGCCAAATCAAAGACATTGTTGAATCGAGAGATGCAATATTGTATGATGATATTCATAAACATGTGGTCAAAAGGTGGGATAATCTGAATGTTCCACTCCATGCCCTAGCATATGTCCTTACACCCAAATATTATTCTCCATCTTGTTTGGCCCAACCAACGCTTCGGGGTTGGGTTAGGAGAAAACCACACACAAATCCAGAGGTACAAAATGGGTATATGCTTGCATTAGACAAGTTGGTCCCTGATGAATAGGAATGTGCTCAAGTATGAAGCCAATTAAGCAAGTACATCAGTGAACATGGAGTCTTTACTAACCTGCATGCAACTAAATATTGAAATAGGTTGAATCCTATCGAATGTTGGAACATGTATGGCTCCTCTACTACACATTTGCATAAATTGGCGGTGAGGGCGCTTTCATAGGTTGTTAGCACTTCTTTTGTAGAGAGGTGTTGGAGCACCTACAACTTCATCCATAGCGTGAAGAGAAACAATTCGAATGTAGATCGAGCAGAAAGCTTGGTTTATGTGCTCTACAACTTGAGGTTATTTTCCCATTATTTTGAGGCGGTGAAGAATGATAGAACATATGTGAATTGGGACAACAATCTAGAGGAGGCTAATTTGGAGGATGGAGCCGTAGTTTTAGAACAATTGGAGGATGAAATTTTGGTTGATCATGATGATGATCATATTCATGTAGCAGAGATGCCACCCCCATCCACTAGCAGGTTTCCAGATGCAGGAGCTTTTCCTTTAGCTTCACAACGTCTAGTGTTGCATGGGGGCCATGTAGCTGCTGGTTGTGTTCCACAGAGACTTCCACCTACTCCTACTCCTCTTGTTCATAGATCACAAGAAAAGAAACTAGAAGTTTCTCGTGGCAAGATGAAAGCTTAGTTGATACTAGATCTATTTGTCTTTTTCCTGTTTAGAAGTAGTCTCCAGAACTTAGTACTTTGTCTTTATTATGGCCTATTCTGTAAACATTATATGACAGTTTAAGTTTGAACTTTGAAACTACCTTTGAACTATTGACTGCATCTCACAACTCTTTGGTAATGAATATGATGCTCTGTTTCATTTTGTGGTTGATGTTATCTGTTACAATTTGTTGATAACAAATTTAATATGTTGCAACTTGAAGGCTGATGTTGTGGTTGATGTTGATAACTACTAGATGATTGATGTTATATGTGTACCAAATGATTTATGCTTTAATGATCATCATTAATCTAATAGTTAAATCTATGTTTTTATGTTTTCTGTAGCTAATTTGGCATTCTGCATGTTTTTTTTGAATATATATTTATCAAAATATATTAAAATATGTATTATATAAAAAAACACTCTCGAAACTCTCCGATCTCAGGAGATTTCTGAAAATTGTTCTTCCCTCTCCCTGCTCAGAGTGAACAGTAATAAACAAAAGCAACACAGATGTGGCACAACAATACAATGGAAGCATAAACAAATGCAACAACCAGAAATCGAAATCTTGATTATTAATTCCAAGAATCATGACAAGAGTATAGTCCTCATCACATGAACAGTTCAGAGATCTATTTGAAACCCTCTACATTCATAACAAATACTGGCACATAGGCTCAGTCTTCCCTAGCTAAGTTACACTCAAATCTGCTATCTGATCTCCTTCTACTCTGAGCTTCAGGACAGGGATCATAATTCCCTTGCCATTTTACACAGGCCTGCAACTTTCTATCACAGGGTCACGAGCCTGTAGACTCCTCAGGTTCCCAGATCCGTCAAACACTAGCCACGACCTTTGGGACTGGGCTTGGATTGATTACCTTTATTTGTTCTGAACCAACCTCCTGTCAGTTGCATGATCCTTTTGGCATTTTCCCTCTCCTTCTGTCTCCTTTAAACTCATATTGACATTCTTTTATATCTTCAGGCAATTGTCCTGTGTTCCATAATGCTTAGTTATCATAGTTGACTCTGTCAACAACAGATTTGGAAATCGTATTTCTATCCACATTTTTGTTACATGCCGTGAGAAGCAACCATAACTGGCCCCTGCTCTGCAAACAATGTGCTTCAAAATGAAGAGGGATCATGTCTTTCCTTCACCCCACTTTATTCAATATTGTGACCTGTGGTAAATAGTCGAGATCTCCAGCAAGAACTTATCTCAACTGCCCGATGAACAGTGAAGGCTTCAATGTCAAGTGATCTCCTGGCCAAAACAAAAAAAAAATGCTAAAATGGAATTATATTTGCGCGATGTGGGATTTGCCAGCTACCCAAGGATGCTTCTGCATCAATGAACACATAAATACGCCGAAAGGCGTACACCTATTGACAATGGGCACATTTAATAGGTTTTTAGTTCTTAATACGTTTTCTATGGATGAGATTAAATATGCCTAGAATATTCTTAGTCGTCACAATAAATAAATGGCTCTGATTTCATCCATTAACTTCCTAGCTGTTATAAAGACATCCGTTTATATGTTTACTTTTTTACATTTACCTAATCGTGTTTAAAAATTACTGTGTTCACTAACTTATTGACACATCTACCTGATTAAAAGATATTAAAGTATTCTCACAGAGTTTCTGCTGGCTAACGTTTGGTGACTGCGTTTCTATGCTGGCATTACCAGCGATCGCCAATCATGGCCGCGTTTAACAGCCGTAAACCGCCGCTTTCGACGTTCACCAGCCGCGAGTTAGCGGCTGTGCTAGTCTGTAGTTCAGTTGTACATTTTTGTGGGGTTTTCCCTGTAATCAGTTGCTATGCCACTGGAAAGTAACATTAGCTTAGGAGGGGTCCCAATGGATAAAATTCAGAGACAATTGTGGCGATGTATAAGATGATGAGAGATTGTTTTATTACTAGTTAATTTTCTTTAGGTTTGATGTCTTGACATTTTTAATCTTAGTTGTTCCCGTTGGGCTCGAGGTCTCGACTCTCAACAGTGTATATGTTGATTTAGTAATCGAAGGTTGGTATGCCAAGGAGCTTTTGGAAAATACAACAATGGTCCCAAGTGTCTATCAGGCTATCAGTACCTCAGTTTTTGAACAAAATCAGCAATTAATAATCAAATATGAAGATTGAGACCCTCACCTAATACCTTGTTAGCAGGATATAAATACAGATGCAGCCACTGTTATGGATAGGGTAGATTTTTTGAAATTTTGGATACAATACATCTGGAGAAAACACACACACACACATATATCTTCTTGAAGTTGCCTGAGTGCAAGGACAGATCTGAGGTATTCTCTATCCTGATGGTGAACAGTTAATAACTGTTCATGTTGTTGATGATCCAGTTCTCAACCTGGAGCACGCCCACAGTTCTGTTGAAGGAACCATACATGGTCTGGACAGCTTTTCTAAAACAGTTGGCACAGTAGTGAGTGAGGGAAAGAGAGAGGATCTAGTTACTGGGCAGGTGCCAAGAAGACTTTCCTGATTGACTTTTTATTGTGTGGAAGATTATTCATCCAGGCCACATAATGTATTACTTGGGTATACCTTTTGTAGTTGACGTGCTTTCAAAGGCCCTGTGATACTGGTCCTACACTAATTTGAAAGAAAGCTTATGTCAACAGATGAGGAATATGGATATACGTATAGGCTTCTATACAATTCTCTCTCTGTTTAATTTTTAGCACTTAGTGATGTAAACTGAATGCCAGTAGCTTAAAGAAAATTTCATCTAACAGAGATGATAAACTTAGTAGATTGTATTTATGGTTAGCTGATAAGGCCCGGTGATACTGGTCTTACACTAATTTCAAATTTGAAAGAAAGCTTATGTCATCAGATGAGGAATATAGATGTACGTATAGGCATCTATGCACTTCTCTTTCTGTTTGTTTAATTTTCGTTACTTAGTGATGTAATGTAGCTCCTGCACTTACCATACAGGGTCTAATGGTCAAATATAAATTCAAGAATGGCAGCATTTCTTTTTAAGTTCGATACATAATTCAACTCCTAGGGTAGTTTCTTGAGGGCCTCCTCCCTTTATGATGTTAGCAATGAAATTCCAATTCAGGTTATATATTGAACCCTTATTCGTATAGCTCTATACAAGCTCCAGCACTGTAAAGCTGCAGATATTGAAGGACCCCAATTCAAATTCTTGAAATATTGACAACTGTTATTTAAAATTTTTGGTCCCATTTGCAATTTATTCAATGCAGCGGTTTGCTCAGGATTCTGCCTGGATCTCTCACAACACTCATCCCATATGCAATACAAGTAATACATTCGACTCTTTCTGGAAATTATAGAACCATCATGACAAGGCATGCACTGGGAAAATTAATTGTCATAATATTATACAGAATCTAGAGTCTAGACACATGTTTCACAATTTGTCAAACAGTGCAGGCAATAAGGGCAAAGTTCAGGCAGGTTTTGATCAATGATTTTTTTAACAGTAAATATCTTCACCGTCAAGATCATTCTTGAATAGACTAGACAGAAACAATAAAAAAGCCTTCTGCTGATCTGAGAACTTTAGGAAGGACTTCAACTCAGTTCATAAACACCTTATTGTGGTTACACTGATAATCTATGGGACAGATAAGATAACAACCTATAAGATGGTTATTGGTCATATCTGCACCTAACTTGTTTAGTTTGTAAATTGCCTTCCGGTCACTCTTACTGGCTACTTCATAGCATTTTCTTCAAGCCACTGTTTTTATGTTCGTGCAAGCCTCTTGATTAATACCAACAATACATATACCCTTGATTTTCAAGGCCACATTTAACAAGGATATACACATGGTCAGTGTATAAATTCTCATTGAAAATGAAATAGAATTTCTATGAAGGTCAATCTATCTCGAGGAGACTCAAAGGTATACAACTCCATGACAAGTATGAGATCTATATTCAACAAATAAAAACAGAGCACAAACAGTGATGGGCAACATCAACTAAATTCTCAAAGAACAACCATCCAACAATAGATGAACTAATACCTAAGTCACCAGACACGTGGACACGGGACATGGAGGACACGGAAATACGAGTGTCGGACACGGGCACCGCGACCCCCGGAAACAGGACACGGAGGACACGTTATATATAT
>ML794209.1:485507-531863 GCA_009831015.1 Picea engelmannii | reverse complement strand
GAACCAAGGAGATTTCCAAGTATATGGTGCTTGTGCATTTCACTATCTTCATCGTCAATCCAAAACTCAAATCCATTTGTGGGGAGAGATATTTAAAAAAATGAATCAAAACGATTTGCATGTATTTCTATTTACCTATATTCTTGCATGCCCAGGAAATGAATTTTCCCAATTCGTTTTATCAAGAAAGCAATGAAGCTTATGGCATCATTTTGCAACCCACCACTAGCCTCTACAACATATAATTATGCATGTGAAATTTATTATTATTAAAGCATTCATTAACAAAGTTAGCACCATTTAAAATTTCTGAAATGCATATGAACGTTTTCCACAAGGATGTTGTATAATAGAACACTGGTTTATTCAGGAGATTTACCAACAGTTTGCAGGGGATTATTGAATAAATAGCAACAAAGGGATTATTGAGAGTGAGCTTGTCAGCGAAGAATCTATCTATATTGTCCAGTAATATGTCTTTTTGTTGGCTACTTAAAGAAGTCTTTTTCCTTTTCATATTAAAGAAGTGTTGTGCATAACAACACAACAAAAGAATGAAAGTTGGGATTTCATTTTTAAACAATTTGAGAAAACTTTAGTACCTCAAACTAGGATCAAATTAGCAAAAATGATTCTCAAATTGACAAAAAGATGCCCACAAGAATCTGAAATTGCCAAATTCTCTAGAAATGCCATAGGGAATAACATAGCAATGTTAGGAGAGGATGTAGGGAGCATGATTTGAAGCTTAAATTCTTGGACATATTATAGGTAAGAATAGTTTACTCAAGGTAAGGTAATATCATGCAACAAATATGCTTCAATGAGGACAAAGATGTTTTGCATGGATGCTAATCAATGGAGGCCTTGATTGTCATAGCCACCCATGAACTAGGATCAAATTAACATCCATTTGATCATCATTTTATGCTAATTTGATCTAAGTGTTTGCTTAAAAGATCTAAGGTTAAGATAGATCTATGCCAGTGATATATATTGGAAGCACTGAGAGGGATAAAAAAAATACAAGTGCAAACTTCTCACCACTTAACACATCTAGGGTTAAGATAGATCTACACTAGTTTGATATATATATATATATATAGGACCAAACCTTCCTACTATAAACAAAGAGCGGCGACAAAAATATACATATATATATATATATATATATATATTTTCCAATCTAGGACCAAACCTTCCTACTATAAACAAAGAGCAATAGTAGAAATCCACTTAGAAGCTTAAGAAAAATACAAGTGAAAACTTCTCACCACTTAACAGATCTAGGATTAAGATGAATCTATATATATATATATATATATATATATATATATATTCTAATTCAGGATCGAACCTTCCTACTTTAAGTTTCCTTTAAGTTTCAGCCTTGCGACCATACTCCCCCCGGAACCCAAACACTATAAACAACTTAACAATGTCATAAATCTACCTAGAAGCTCATTCCATCACATGGTTTCATCAACGGTATCAAGTAGCTTATCAAAGCCCACGACGAAACTTTGATTACTACAAACGATGGATAGTAGTAAAGCTTATCAATCAAAATGTGGAAGATTATCAACAAATCATGATTTTGATAGATGTAAAACTAATCAAGAATTTTGGATTTTTGTGTGTTGATTGGGAAGTTCCTAGTGGATGGTGGTATCTTTTCATCCACCGGTTGGCAATTGATATTTCTTCAAAAACATACTACCATTGTATCTATAACATAAGGTGCATGTTTTCCAAAAGACTACTTCAAATAATCAAAACTCTTGTTGTTCCACATCATACATACTATATCACTGAAAAATCAATTACAAAAGATTGTGTCAGCATGTTCGATGATGAAATTGACCATCTTGCAGAATCTTAGCTTTGTGACACCTTCATCTATGATCATGAGTACCAACTTTAATGGGAGTCTCTAATCCATAGAGATTCATATAACCTTCAAATCTGAATAAAGTATTGTATAGTGGTTGACAATGTCTTTGTTCTATAAAGAGATAATGCCCACTAGTATTTTCTTTTGTCTTGTCTCTAATTGTGGTAGACACACTGACCATTCAAATGTTGGAAGGACCTTTGTTAGGGTTCGACCCTAACCCCCCTAGTTAGGGGAATAGGTTTTTACTTAATGTGTTGAGGCCATTTCTATTAAATAAGGCCTGTGATATAGTAGAGTTTGAAATCAATAAATGTAAGTGGCTTCATTAAAGGTCCACTAGTTGGTGGTTGAGGATTCATTAATTAAGCTCCACTAGGTGGTTAGGTTTTTGGTTAGTTAGAAACTATATATAGTGATATAAGCTATGTAATCAGTGGCCAAGTGAATATCATTGTGTTTGGAGCTTTACTTAGTTGGAGGTTTCCCCCTTGAAGAGGCAAGTTGACATTGCCCTCAGTTTTGAATATCAATGAAGTTTTTCTTATTGTTATTATTTCAATATTCTGATTATGTTTATTTATTGTTTGTAGTTGTATTTTTCTCCTTATTGCTTTGAATATTTTGTTTTAGCTATCAAGGAACACTGCAAGTAGTATAAGAGAACTTCCTGTGCCAATACACTCTTATTTTAGTTTTTTTTTTAAGGTTAGAGATTGATTCCGACCTCTTTAAATAACTTAGAGATATGCCATTAATGGATAAACTTGTGGTTAGGAAAAAAATACATGCAAAAAGTACAAGCAACATCACATGGTTGGACACCCTTGCAACCTCTGTTGGCACCCCTTCAAGTAGTACTGCCTTAGACAACACTTGTATATGGATTTGTCTTCCATGTACCCTTAGGTATATCAGAAGCCCCCTAGGTGCACCTGAAAGCACTTGTACATATTCGTGGTTCCCATCCTATTTCTATAGTACATCGATAACAACACTCAAATAGAACACTCTCATGTACTGGTGAATCAGGTAGTGCGACAAAGGTTGCAATCTATCCTCCTTAGTTAGTGCCATGGAAGATTTAACCGAGTACTATTGTTGGAAACCCTCAAGTATATCAGAGAGCTATAGAACTTGAAACTCCTTAGTCCTTAGGACCCTGCAAACCCTAGCTTCTACAACACAAGCAAACAAATTCCTACATAATTTTCAACATAAAACATTTGTGGATTTTGTCAGTGCAACAATACTTAGATATGAGTAATACTCCCACTAGTTCTTTCAAAAGAAATAAAAAAGTCCGGGCCTTACTAATACCATTACGAGAGACCTAGCTCAAAAGAATCCTTGTGCAACGCTAATCATTGTGTTGTAACTCTTTTTCACCTTCTTTGTGGACCTGTTAGTATAGTTGCTTGTGACTCATCTACACATATTCCTGTTGGGACATTGATCATGTTGGGCTAGCTCTTGGATAACCTCTATAGTGGACCTCATGGTCCCATGATATACACCCACAACATGTTATCCATGGACGCAGTAAAGAATATGGTTCAATCTCTCTCCTAGTGAGTCAACACTCTCACCTAGTGAGTTAGCACACTAGAGATCAACATGTCTTCCCTCAATGTGCAAGTCGACCTTTGTTTTAATAAGATTGAGAAGTTGGGGAGTAAGCATGTTGAGAGTGACAATTTTGCATGTTAAAGCTCTAATAATGATAATCACATTGATGAGGAAGAAGGTTACAATAATGGCCACTCATTTTTTGACCGTTCCCACAATATGATGCCTTGGTTCCCCAAAGTTGATCTGAATAAATTTGATGGGATGGATCTGAAAGGTTGAGTTGACCAAATGGAACACTACTTTTCCTTCCATGCCATAGTAGATGACCTATTGAAACTCTGAATTAGTGTCCTATATCTGGATAGGGAATGTTGGCAGTGGTGGCAATGGCATAAGAAATCTTCTCCGAGGTTGATTACATGAAAGTAGTTTGTGAAATCCTTGTTTGCATGCTTTATTTGGTATACTAATTTTGTGGGCCATCTTACCAAATTGCATCTAATAGGCATAGTGGAAGAATATATTGACGCTTTTGAGTGTTTGGTTGCAAAAACACAAAGTTTAATTGATGAATTTTTAAAGAAATGCTTTATCAATGGTCTTAAGGAGGAAATCAAATCCCAAGTGGAGATGAACCACCCTACTACCTAGTTGGAGGCCATTTAGCACACTCATCATACACAAGTTGTATCATATGCCCAATCTAAATTCCCCATCTTTGCTCTCTTCCCATGCCCAAATGTGGTGTCTCCTCAATGACTTTCTCCACCCCTCAAGGTCCATAAGTTAGCATGCATTGAAATGAAAAAATTCCAATTCAAGGGTCTCTGCTACAACCGTGATGAAAAATATTCCCTAGGGCATAAAAGTAAGGTACATAATTTATTTATGGTAATCTTTGAGGACATTTCTAATGATGAAGTTGATGGAGGAACTCAGTTGGACATCACCTTCCCCCCCTCTCCACTTAGGAAGTTCCTCTTCTTCACCAACCAGGTGAAGACGCCTAAATCTCTCTTCATGTCTTAACTGGTATTTCCTCTCCTCCGACACCAAATTTGGTTGGCTATATTAAACATCAGAAGGTCATTTTTCTTAGTCGATAACGACAACACCCATATTTTTATTCATCGCTGCATTGCCTAAGAAAGTGATGCAACCCTCTTACTCTCCCTCGGGCTACGCAACCTCTCGGCCAAGGATTTTCGATTCCCCGAGACAAATCGACTCTCTGAAACCTTGATGGTCTCACTTTGTAATTAAACACAAGCCCTTTCGGCTTTTTGGTGCAGGTTCTATGACACCCACAACCTCTCCCTTCGCACTGCTGAACTATCAAGTTTTAGGCGCTAGCTCCTTTTCCATTAGCCCCTTCTTGCATGTGACCTCGGGCTATGTCCTCACGTGATCACGTGATTGCGGGCGCGACCAAGAGTGTTTTGAGACCACACTGCTTTTCTTCCCGCAATTCACTACCAATCGCCATGTGTCCCTTTGGCAATACCGTGGTTTTGATTGCGGCCCACTCTCAGATTTTTTATAGTCCGAGCGCTTTCTGTCCCTGCAATTAAGCGTGATCGTTGATCTTGTGATCTCGGTCGGTGCCTCTTGACCGACCACTGAGATCGGCCTCATTTCCTTCTTTCTCTCTGGAACACGCTCTCTCAGATTTCCACGATCTATCGACGCGTGTCCCTTTCAAATCAATGATCGTGATTTTCTTCGACAATTCGGGCTTCGGGAGTTTCAACTCCTACCTTCACCTTCCCTCAGATTTCTTTCACCTGGAGTTCATGATCTGTAAACGCGTGTCTCCCACAGATTGATGGCTGTGGATCGCTTCGGCTCTTCGGGCTTCGGGAGTTTCAGACTCCTGCACACTCGTTCCTCCCGGAGTGCTTTCACCCGAATTTGATGGATTTCCACCACACATCCCTCTGGATCCGACGGTCCAGATCTTCTTCGCTCACGTTGACTTCCTTTCGGAGCGTTAAGCCTCTGAACTTCTGGATCTCTCGCCACGTGTTCTTCGCAACGAACGATTGTGATTTACTTCGGCCTTCGGGGCTTCAGGATTTTGTCACACTCCACCCCTGAAATCCTCTGAAGTGACTTTCCCCGAAGTCTCAGATCTACCAACGCGTGTCTCCTGACGACCAACGACCTGGATCTATTTCGGCCTTCGACTATTCGACAATTTCATTTCCTCCTCGACCACAAACTTCCGAAGTGCTCTTGCTCCAGAGTTGTGGATCTTACACCACCTGTCTACCTCGACGATGGACGGTCCCTAACCACTTCGGGACTTCGGTAGTTCGCTCTCCTGTATGCACCAAGAGACTTAAAACTCGCGCACTTTGTCCAGATCCAACGACCTGAAACGATCCTGCTCCCTCCTGGACGGATATTGATCGATAATTTGTGAAATCTTCAGAGCTTCACTCCTTTGAATATTTCTTTTCGCTATCCCTTCTGAGCTTGATTCCTTTGAGGTTTTTGATCTCCCACATAGTCCTTGCGTTTCTGGGATCTCGACAAACTCAGATTGAAGGATTTTTTCGAAAGAAATTCTTCCCGCACTCTTTGCGCTTCCCTGTTCTTTTTCTTCGACACTTAGTCGCTCCTTGATTCTGTGCACTCCTTGCACTTGGTCTAATTTCTCGTCGTTTCTTCTGAACTCCTCTGAGTCAATTCAAGACTCCTTCGACACACTCATTGTGTACAATATGCACTCCTTGCATACGAGTTCTCAGAAGAGAAACGATTGAAACTTATCCAGTTCGTCACAATTTCATGTGATCAACCATAAACAATCATACATAAAAGAAATGAACTAAAACACACACAAAATACACCATTCATTCAATCACACCTCAAAATGAACATTGTCCAAGGAATTGAAACAATTCTATCTGTTCTATTCATTCATGAAATAAATTACATAGTATTACAGTCCGTCACTGCATCTTTCTTCTTTTCCTATATGCTACTCTCCTCTACTCTGCTCTACTCTCTAATACAATACAACAACAAAACTCTCTAAGGAGTGGCTCCTCGAGCTCTTCTCCGTCCTGTCTGCAACCTATCCTATCAGTTTCTAGCGGTTACCTACTTTGTCCTATTACAATAACTATCAGTTATTACCAGATAAGGGCTTTCACTCTCTCTTTGCAACTCCTTATAGTTGTACAAGACTTTACAAACAATATATATTTAAAAACGTTGTTTCCAAAATATCTCAACAACTCGTTTTGTTTCTGAGTTAAATGTTGATTTGAAATTCTGTCATGCTAAGATGTCATATCCCTGCCTCTAGAGTCCACGCTTGCTTCTTTGACTTTGAAGGCGATACCCTTGCATCATACTCCTCTGGCTAAAATATTCATGGGCTCTTGTCCATGAGCTCTTGTACTGTTTTTCCATGCTTCAAAATATAAGGTTCAGTGACCCAACTTGAATCTTCTACTGGATGATCTTTCCACTTCGCTAAGTATTCATGATATGGCTTCCTCCTGGTCTTATTTCCAACTCTTTGTTCTATGATTTTCTCCATCTGAGGTTTTTCTGCTGTGGGCAATTGTTATTCCCACTGAACTTCTTTCTGATTCTCCTGCATCATCTCTCATGTAAGGGTACATGTCTGCAACATTGAATATCGACGATATCCCAACATTGTTTGGTAATCCAATTTCATAAGAATTGGCTGCAAATTTTCTGAGAATCCTGCATGGTCATATCTTCTTCATCTTCAACTTGTTATATGTTCCCCTTAGAAACATTTCTTTTGTCAAATGAGCTAAAACTTCATCTCCTACTTCGAATTGAACTTCTCTCCTCTTCTAATCAACTCTGTTCTTATATTTCAGGATGATGTCCTGTAGTTGCTCTCTGACTCTGTCATGGAGTTTCTGCATTTCTGTTGCAAAATCTTCTGCGCCAACACTTCTGAATTCATCTTGATTTAGTTCTCTTGGTTGTATACCATACACAATTTCAAATGGACTTTTCCAGTGGTCCTGTTCACTGAATTGTTAAATGCAAATCATGTTTGTGTCAGAATTTGATCCCATTGACGACCTTGTTCAATGACTAAACTTCTTAACAAGTTTCCCAGACTCCTGTTTACTACTTCAGTCTGTCCATTTGTCTGAGGGTGATATGATGAACTAAAGGATAAGTTTGTCCCCAACCTCTTCCATAGAGTTCTCCAAATGTGCCCTACAAATTTTGTGTCTCTGTCTGAGACTATGCTCCTAGGCAATCCATGTAGTCTCACCACTTCTCTAAAAAACAAATTGGCTATGTGTGTAACATCGTTTGTTTTCTGGCATGGTATGAAATGTGCCATTTTTAAAAATCTTTCCACCACAACAAATATGGAATCACTCTCTTTCTGGGTTCTAGGCAATCCCAATACAAAATCCATACTGATTGCATCCCATGGCCTTTCTAGAATTGGTAATGGCTGATACAAACCAGTGTTATGATGTCTTCCTTTTGCATACTGACAAATTCTGCATTTGTTCACAAACTTTTTCACCTCTGCCCTCATGTTCGGCCAATATTATGAATTTCTTAGCTGTGAAAATGTCTTATCATGACCAAAATGTCCAACTAAACCTTCACTGTGTTTCTCTTTCAACATGTTATCTCTCATTGAGCATCTTGGTATGCATAGTTGGCTCCCTTTGAACAATAATCGATCCTGGATGAAATATTATGTCCATGGGCTTCTGTCTCCCAACAAAGGATTCTTACATGTCTCATAAGCCTCCTTAAAATTTGGATCTTCTCGATACATTTCCTTGAGGTGTTTAAATCCTAAGGTCTCCACTTGGAATTCCTGTATAATTAAACTCCTCCTGCTCAACGCATTTGCAACTTTGCTAGCAGTTCCAACAATATGTTTAATAATAAAAGTAAAATTCTGCATAAATTCTACCCATTTAACATGTCTCTTATTCAACTTTTCTTGCCTAGTTATAAACTGCAAAGCTTGATTATTACTGTACAAGACAAATTCTTTAGGAATTAGATAGTGTCTCCACTTCTTTAAAGCTTGAATCACTGTATAAAATTCTTTGTCATATGTGGAATAATTCTTCTTGGTGTCATTCAACTTCTCACTGAAATAAAAAACTTACCTATTATCCTGACTCGAGACTGCTCCAGTAGCTACTCCACTTGCATCACATCTCACTTGAAATGTTTTTCCAAAATTTGGTAAGACCAGAATTGGTTGTTCTATGATCTTCTCTTTTAACACTTTGAAACTTTTTTTAGCTTCCTCTGTCCAATTAAAAGACTTGTGTTTCTTCTTCACAGTGTCCAACATGGGTGGACATATACCACTGAAATTTCTGATAAAATTTCTATAAAAACTTGCTAACCCATGAAAACTTATTACCTCAAATATGCTTCTTGGAGATGACCATTCTTTGATTGCTCTCACCTTTTCTGGATCCATCTTTAATTCATTTGAAGAAATCACAAAACCCAAGTATATGAGTTCTGTCTTCATAAGAGAGTTTTTCTTCAGATTTATCAACAATTTTTCTTGCTGCAACCTTCTCATCACTGATGTCAAATGTTTTAAGTGTTCTCCCTTTGTCTTACTGAAAATCAGTATGTCATCTAGATACACTATGACAAATATTTCTATGAATTCTTTCAACACTTCATTCATTAATCTCATAAATGTGCTTGGGGCATTTGTCAACCCAAATGGCATGACCAACCATTCAAAAAAACCTTCATTTGTCTTGAATGTTGTCTTCCATTCATCTCTCTCTCTCATCCTTATTTGATGATATCCACTCTTCAAGTCTATCTTAGAAAAATAAATTGATCCACTTAGACAATCCATCAAATCATCCATCACGGGTAAAGGGAATCTATACCTAATGGTGATCTTATTGATGGCTCTGGAATCTGTACACATTCTCCATCCTCCATCCTTCTTTGGACTCAACACATTTGGTACTGCACATGGGCTTAGGCTTTCCTTGACTAAAACTTTATTCAATAACTCTTGGACTTGATTTTTGACTTCCTCATTCTCTCTAGGTGTCAACTTATAAGCTACTTTGTTTGGTAAACTAGCTCCTGGAATAAGGTCAATATGATGGCTTATACTCCTAATGGGTGGCAATGAGTGAGATAACTCATCCACTACTATGTCGGCAAAGTTTTCTAACAGTTCCTGGATTTCTTCAGGTAAATATTCCACATAAGTATTTGTAAGGATAACCTTTGGCTTCCCCACTATGACAAATTGTATCTCCTGCTCCTTCTTGACTTCATTCAAGAGTTCCTTCCCACTCATGAGAAGTATACTTGAACTAACTTCCCTCTTTTTTTCTTTGTCTTCTATTGGTAACAATATATGTGTTCTACCATTATTTTCTAAGGTATAAGTATTCTTCCTCCCATCATGAATAACTTTTCTGTCAAACTTCCATGGTCTCCCCAATAAAATATGACAGACATCCATAGGAATTACATCACATGATATTTCATCCCTATAACCTCCTATTTTAAATTCAACTTGGCATTGTTGACTTACCATCACTTGATGTCCTTTCTGCAACCATGATACTTTGTATGGGTTCGGATGTGCAATTGTTTCCAACGCCAATTTCTCCACCATCTCCATGGATACTATTGTCAGTTCTCCCACTATCTATGATCACCTTGCAAACTCTGTATTTTGTCTTGCAAGTAGTTCTGAACAGACTTGTTTGATGAACTAGTTCCTTTACCTCCTTCTCTGGTTTAAGAAGAACTTTCCTCATCATGAGGTTCCTTCCTCCTTCTGCTGCTTTTGCTTCCATATTCTTCTGTGCTTCAGAAATGTGTGCTTCTCCTCCTCTAGTGTCTTTCTTCTTCTCTGGGCATTCCCAATACACGTGTCCTGTCTTTCCACATGCATAACATCTAACTTCACCTCCTCTGGTTCTTCCTCTTCCTCTAGGAAAAAAACTTCTTCCTCCATGTTGTCATTCCTTAGAACTTCCACCTTTCTCAGGGTGACTATGCTTCTTTCCAGCTTCATGCTTTGGTTTCTGGAACTTCTCTCTATTGGTTCCCTTACCTCTGCTTGAATTTCCTCCTCTATTTCGTTGGCTTTGTTTTCTAGGCAATTTCTCTTCATATTTCAAGGCTGCTTGATAAACATCCTCGACTTTACTAACAAACATCATGCTGATTTCCTCTTGTATTTCATATCTCAGTCCATTGATATACCTGGCTGTTTTTTCATCATCATTCTCTTTCTGTCCAACCCTAATGTTCAGTTTGTAAAATTCCTCAGTGTACTCCTTCACTGATAAGATTTTTTGTCTCAGGTTCTGCAATCTCCTGAATAGATTGATTTGATAGTCCTTTGGGATAAATTTTTCTTTTAGCTTGGCTACCATCCTATCCCAACTTTTAATTTTCTGCTTGCCCTTGCATCTGCAATCGGTCTGCAGTTCATCCCACCATAGTGTTGCATGACCCTTCAGTCTTGTCACTGCATGCTTCACCATCTTCTCTTCTTCGATATCTTCATAATCGAAGTACTTGTCCATAGAACGTACCCAATCCAACAATTCTTCAACTTCTAAATTGCCTTCATACATTGGTACCTCTATTTTTGCTCTAGCTCCTTATTGAAACAACTTTCAATAAGCGGTCTTCTGCAACATCCTTTGCTACATATTCTTTGGACTCTATCTCTTCGCTCTCATCTTCATTGATATCTCTAGTGTCTGGTACTCTCCTTTGTGCTGTTTCCATGGCGTCTAGTCCCATTCCGAGTCGCCTCATTGCTTCTTCCATTTCTGGATTCTCTCTGCGTCTTCTGGGTGGCATGATTCCACTGCCTTGCCTCCTGATGTCTACAAACATAATCAACTCTTGATACCATTGATGCTATCAATTTATCTCCTTTCTCCTTTTTCTGTCATCTGCAAACAAATTCAATAGCTCTGATACCACCTGATGCAATGCCCCTACTCTCCCTCAGGCTACGCGACCTCCCGGTCAAGGATCTTCGATTCCCCGAGCCAAATCGTCTCTTTAAAACCTTGATGGTATCACTTTGTAATTAAACACAAGCCCTTTTGGCTTTTTGGTGCAAGTTCTATGACACCCACAACCTCTCCCTTCACGCTGTTGAACTATCAAGTTTCAGGGGCTAGCTCCTTTTCCATTAACCTCTTCCTGCATGTGACCTCGGGCTATGTCCTCATGCGAGCACGTGATTACAGGCGTGACCAAGAGTGGTTTGAGACCACACTTCTTTTCTCTCCACAATTCACTACCAATCACCACATATCCCTTTGGAAATACCATGGTTTCGATTGCAACCAGCTCTTAGATTTTTTAAAGTTCGAGCGCTTTCTGTCCCCACAATTAAGCGTGATCGTTGGTCTTGTAATCTCAGTCGGTGCCTCTTGACCGACGGTTGAGATCTGCCTCCTTTTCTTCCTTCTCTCCAGAGCACGCTCTCCCATATTTCCACGATCTCTCGACGCATGTCCCTTTCAAATCAACGGTCGTGATTTGCTTCGACAATTCGGGCTTCGGGAGTTTCAACTCCTGCCTTCACCTTCTCTCGAAATGCTTTCACATGGAGTTCACGATCTGCCGACACATGTTTCCCACAGATCGATGGCTGTGGATCGCTTCGGCTCTTCGGGCTTCGGAAGTTTCAGACTCCTGCACACTCGTTCCTCCCGGAGTGCTTTCAACCGAAGTTGAAGGATTTCTGCCACGCGTCCCTTTGGATCAGACAGTCCAGATCTTCTTCGCTCACATCGACTTTCTTTTGGAGCGCTAAGCCTCTGAACTTCCAGATCTCTTGCTACATGTTCTCTTCAACGTACGGTTGCGATCTACTTCGACCTTCGGGAGTTTGCCACACTCCACACTTGAAATCCTCTGAAGTGACTTTCCCCAAAGTCTCAGATCTTCCAACGCGTGTCTCTTGACGACCAACGGCCTGGATCTATTTTGGGCTTTGGCTATTTAGCGATTTCACTTCCTCCTTGACCACAAAATTTCGAAGTGCTCTCGCTCCGGAGTTGTGAATCTTACGCCACCTGTCTACCTCGACGATGGACGGTCCCTAACCACTTTGACAATCCGCTCTCCTGTACGCACCAAGAGACTTAAAACTTGCGCACTTTGTCCAGATCCAACGACCTGGAACGATCTCGCTCCCTCCTCGACAAATCTTGACCGATAATTTGTGAAATCTTCAGAGCTTCACTCCTTTGAAGATTTCTCTTCACTATCCCTTCTAAGATTGATTCCTTTGATGTTTTTGATCTCCCACACACTCCTTGCGTTTTTGGGATATTGACAAACTCAAGTTGAAGGATTTCTTCGAAAGAAATTCTTTTCGCACTCCTTGCGCTTCTTTGTTCTTTTTCTTCGACACTTAGTCGCTCCTTGATTTTGTGCACTCCTTGCACTTGGTCTAAGTTCCCGTCGTTTATTCTGAACTCCTTTGAGTCAACTCAAGACTCCTTCGACGCACTCCTTGCGTACAATATGCACTCCTTGCATACGATTTCTCAGAATAAAAATGATTGAAACTTATCCAGTTTGTCACAATTTCGTGTGATCAACCATAAAAAATCATACATAAAAGAAATGAACTAAAACACACACATAATACACCATTCATTCAATCACACATCAAAATGAACACTGTCCAAGGAATTGGAACAATTCTATCTGTTCTATTCATTCATGAAATAATTTACATAGTATTACAGTCCTTCACTGCATCTTTCTTCTTTTCCTACCTGCTACTCTCCTCTATTCTGCTCTGCTCTACTCTCTAATACAATACAACAACAAAACTCTCTAAGGAGTGGCTCCTCGAGCTCTTCTTTGTCCTGTCTGCAACCTATCCTATCAGTTTCTAGCAGTTACCTACTTTGTCCTATTACAATAAATATCAGTTATTACAAGATAAGGGATTCCACTCTCTATCTGCAACTCCTTACAGTCGTACAAGACTTTACAAACATGATATATTTAAAAACGTTGTTTCCAAAATATCTCAACAACTTGTTCTGTTTTTGAGTTAAATGTTGATTTGAAATTCTGTCATGATGAGATGTCATATCTGTGCCTCTACGCTTGCTTCTTTGACTTTGAAGGCGATGCTCCTGCATCAGAAAGACACAGATATATCCATGTTAACGACTTTTATATTACAATCACCAATAGGGGATCTATGAAATGTGGGGGTTGGTGTGAAAATGTGAGACTTCAAATGGGTGATTATTCCTTGAAAACTCACATTTTCCATTGGAATGGTTCGCTGCAATATTGTTTTGGGTGTTGAATGATTGAGAATATTAGGTCCCATCACCATGGATTTCTTGGAGTTATACATGAGTTTCCAAAAATATGGGTTTTCTTACATACTCACGGGGTTTGAAGTCGACTCTCCAAAAATAGTTAGTGCCCACTATATGGAAAATCTCCTAAAAACGGTCATTTTTTCATTATTCCACACTTCTGTGATATTCAAGCCTTTGAAAATGCTTCTCAACCAGTTCTAGTCTTTTAGTTAGTTTTGGAAAAATACCAACTAGGGTTTGAAATTTCCCAAGGACTCTCACCCTCACATGGTGAGCATGATCATAGTATCCCATTGCTCCTTGGTAGCCTACCACCCAATCTGCACCCATATTGTCATCCTTTTCCCCAAAAGAATGAAATCGAAAACATTGTTCAAGAGTTATTGGTAGCAAGTGTCCTTTGTCCTAGTATTAGCCCCTACTTTTCTCTGGTTGTCATGGTTCTTAAAAAAGAAGGCATTTGGCATCATGCCCCAACTTTTGATCTCTTAACAACTTGATCATCAAAGATAAATACCCATTATGGTCATTGATGATCTCTTAGATGAGCTTCATGATACCCAATTCTACACTTTGCTCTAGTTATCACCAAATTCACATGAAATAAGCAGGTATTCCAAACATAACTTTCCACATTCACAAAGGTCATTATGAGTTTTTGGTAATGCATTTTGGTCTTTGGAATTTTCCTTTCACTTTTCAGAACCTTATGAACAATTTTTTTTGATCCTGTCCACACTATTTTGTCCTGGCCTTCTTTAATGACATCTTGGTCTACAACAAAACTTGGGCGACACATGTGACTCATGTGGATCAGGTTTGACAACTCCTCTATAATCATCAATTGTTCCTATTACAAATGTGATTTTGGTGTCTCAAAAGTGGAATATATGGGACAAATTGTTAGTGGGGAGGGTGTGCATTTTGATCCTAAGAAAATTGAGGCGATGATAGATTGGCCTTGCCCCAAGACCCTCAAAATTTTCTGGGGCTTTCTTGGCATAATAACTTACTACAAGAAGTTTGTACATAACTATGGTAAAATTGTAACTCTCCTCACCACCTTGTTAAAAAAGAATGTCTTCAATTGGAATGAGGAGGTTGAACAAGATTTCCAGGATTTAAAAGATGCTATGAGTACTACCCAAATACTCACCCCACTTGACTTTAATAAGATATTTTTTTTTGAAATGTGGTGTCTTTGGAAAAGGGATTGGGGAAATATTAATGTGAGAGGGATGCCTATTGGCCTTAACTGATAAGTAATTATGTGCTAGAAACTTGAGCAAATCCACCTATGAGAAGGAAACATTGTCTATTCTTCATGCACTTGATATGTGGCATCCTTATTTGATTTGGCGATTTGGTGTCACTTCCATATTAAAACAGAGCATGGCAACTTGAAATATCTTAGAACAGAGGATGTCCTCCCCAAAGCAACAAAAGTGGGTCACTAAAATGTTAGGCTATGACTACAAGATTGTCTACAAGAGGGTAAAGGAGATGATGTGGTGGTTGATGCACTATCTAGGAAGTATGATGAGGAAGGTTCCCTATTTTCCTTATCTTCCCAATGCTAGATTGGTTACATGTGATACCTCAAGAATGGTTAGCGCATGCTAAGATTGGACAAATTTTATACTAGTGGAAAGATGACCCACATGGACATCTAGGTTACACTTGGCAGAGTGATGAGCTCCACTATAAAGGGTATATTTTTTGGTTTGGGATTCAACTTTTAAATCTAGTGTTATTTGAATTACACTCCTCCCCCATAGTTAGTCATTTTGGGTTTCATAAAACATATGAACATATTAAGTGTTCATTCTTTTGGGAAGGCATGAAGGACATCTTCACCTTTGTGGCTGGATGTGAAAATTATCACTGGCACTAGGGGGATGTAGAAAATCCCTTAGACTTACAACCTTAACTTGTCCTAGCCACCATTTGGATTGACATTTCGATGGATTTTATTGTGGGTTTATTAAAATTAGGCCAAAAATTAGTCATCATGGTAGTTGTTGATCACCTTTATAGATATGCTCACTTTTGTGCCTTACAACACCCATTCAACACCTCCATATTAGTACACGTATTCATGGAAAATTTTTAAACTTTGTGGCATGCCTAAATCAATTATGATTGATTGTGACCCCACCTTCATATTTTTTGGTAGGAGTTGTTTTGGCTTCAAGGTACCCAATTGAATCTCAACATAACATACACCCCCAAAAACATGGCTATAAGGAAGAAATCAACAAGTGTTTAGAAGCTCATTTACATTGTTTTTCCTTGGAATGACAAGCCCAATGGGTCTAGTGGTTACCCCTAATCGAATGGTGGTAAAATACAACTTATCATGGTGCTACTAAAATGACCCCCTTTGAAGCAATCTATGAATAATAGCTCTAGTTGGTGATCTCATGATTACTAGGTCTCTCTAAGGTTTAGGAGGTGGACAAAACCTTGACAACCAATGTTGAAATTATGCATACCCTCATGGATAATTTGGTGTTGTCCCAAAGATACATGAAGAATTAGGTTGATCACCATCACTCCGAATGCCACTTTGAAGAAGGTGATCAAGGGTTCTTGCATCTCTAGTGTTATACACAAACATCACTTACGGAGAAGAGCCACCAAAATTTTTCCCTTAATTTTTACAAACCCTATAATATACTTAAATGTACAGGTTCGATGGATTAGAAATTGTCTTTTCCCAACCATTCTAAGCTCCACCCAACATTTTATGTGTTCTACTTGAAGAAAATGGCTCGGTCCAATTGCAGAGTTCAAAATGGGGAGGGGTCCATTTGGTTGCAAATTAAGGTCATTTTGGACAAGCATGAGAACTATCTTTGCTAGCTTATTATCCAAGAAGTTTTGATCCAATGGAAGGATACATAGCCCAAAGATGATTTATGGGAACCAACACAGACATCACTTAAGGAGAAGAGCCACCAAATTTTTTCCCTTAAGATTTACAGACCCTATAGTATACTTAAATGTATAGGCTCGATGGCTTATAAATTGGATTTTCCCAACCATTCTATGCTCCACCCAACATTTGATGTGTTCTACTTGAAGAAAGTGGTCTGTTCCAATTGTAGAGTTCAAAACGAGGAGGGGTCCATTTAGTTGCAACCTAAGGTCATTTTGGACAAGCGTGAGCATTGTCTTCGCTAGCTTATTATCTAAGAAGTTTTGATCCAATGGAAGGATACATAGCCTGTAAATGCTTTATGAGAACCAACACAGACATCACTTAAGGAGAAGAACCACCAAAAGTTTTCCCTTAAGTTTTATAGACCATGTAGTATACTTAAACGTATAGGCCTGGTGGCTTATAAATTGGCTTTGCCCAACCATTCTAAGATCCAATGAACATTTGATGTGTTATACTTGAAGAAAGTGGCTTGGCCCAATTGTAGAGTTCAAAATGAGGAGGGGTCCATTTGGTTGTAACCTAAGGTCATTTTGGACAAGCATGAGCATTGTCTTTGCTAGCTTATTATCCAATAAGTTTTGATCCAATGGAAGGCTACATAACCCGAAGATGCTTTATGGGAACCAACGTAGGTTCTCCACCAATTCTTGATCTGCATCCTTGAGGACAACGTTGCTTCGTAAGAGGGGGTCCATGTTAGTTTCCCACCCTAATTCGAGTAGTTAGGAGAATAGGTTGTTATTTGATGTATTGAGGCCATATCTATTAAATAAGGCCCATGAGACAATAGAGTGTGAAATCAATAAATGTGATTGGCCTCATCAAGTAAGGTCCACTAGTTAGTGGCTAAGGCCTCATTAATGGAGTTCCTCTAGGTGGATAGGGTTTTGGTCAATTACAAACTATATATATAGTAGTAGAAGCTATATATAGTAGTTGGAGGTCGCCCCATCAAAAAGGAAAGTGAACATTTCTTTCAATTTGAATATTAATAAGGTTTTGATATTGTTGTTATTTCCATATTTTGGTTGTTGATTATTTGGGTTGGTTTTTATTGATGTCAACCCTTGAAGAAAGTTCGATAACGAATTCCGGTAGCACAAAGGTTTGGGTAATGGACCCAAGTTTGTTTGATGTATAATGGTATGAGTTTTAATATATTTGAAGGTAAGAATATTATATATGGATAGTACATGTCATGCCATTTCCGGTGGTATGTGGAACGTCACATAACTCCTCACGGTTAGAGAGTTATGGCCATGTGAAGTTGGAGAACCCTCATGAGTCATCTAGAAGCCCCAAAAGGTCAAAGTAGTCAAAGTGGTTGCAAAGAAGAAATTGTTTAAATAATAAAGTGAAGTGATGAATGTACTATAAGTCAAAGTGGATACAAAATAAATTATTTAAATAATAAAGTTAATGGAGAAATTACTTAGTGGACAAGTGGTTAGAAGTGGGTTAGCCCTAAAATAAGGAAAGTGGTTTAAGATGGTTATAATGTAACCCCTTGAGGAAGAAGTGAAGTGATGAATGTACTATAAGTCAAAGTGGATACAAAAGAAATGATTTAAATAATAAATTTAATGGAGAAATTACTAAGTGGACAAGTGGTTAGAAGTGGGTTAGCCCTAAAATAAGGAAAGTGGTTTAAGATGGTTAGAAGGTAACCCCTTGAAGAAGCTACATAAAAGTATAAATAAGAGGAAATGGTCTCTCATTTTAATCACACTTGAGCATATTGAATATCTACAAGTGATTGAGGTAACTAAAGGACATCTTAGGCGAATTTCAGAGGGAAGATGAAATAAAGAAGACCAAAATTCAAGGGAGGATAGATTCTTTTGATGATGCTTTCTAAGATATGTTATTTACAGGTCATCTCACCATTTTCGCAATAACTTATTTTTTAGAATGATTCAGACCACCAAAATTGGGAGGCCATTGATGAAACATATCCAAGTAGCTGTGATAAAAATTTCAGCTTGTGGGTCGTTGTATTTTTGGAGTTACACTCCGTGGAAAATAGGGTTTGTGGCTAGTCCTGAAACTAGTTTAAAACATGTGTTTCGGGTAAAAACATCATAACTTATTCATAATAGATCGAAATTCAGTAAAACCAAATGTATTCGTTAGAGTACAGTTTGCAGTATTATGTGTACCATTTTCAGATCCATAAAAGTAATATCCCGTGCGGGACACACTCAACAAGTTCTCTCTCTAGAATAAACCATAATTCAACAAAATATGTCATTTTTCTATAACTCATTTTCTGAGAGGTTCGAAGTAGTGAAATTTGGAGGAATTGCATAAAAGACATTGAAGAACATTGTGTACCATTTTCAGATCTTTATTCATTACAGGTACATAGTTATCATTATTGCAAGTTAGGGTTGTTGACTAATCCAAAATTAGTCATGTGAGACCAACGTAAAGTTTAATGAAAATGTTAGTCTCTTGTTGTTAAAGTTAAGGAAGGTTTGTAGGTATGTGATCATATACACCAAGTCTGTTACAAAGTTACAATTCAGATTTGGATGATGAAATTGATGAAGGATTTTGGTTGAGGTACATGTTGGGTACATGGTTGAGACATGTAGTTGATGAGTTGGCACATACATGAGGTGTATAGTTGATGATGTTGGTACATATTGATGAGTCATAGTTGATGAGTAGTTGATGCATGATTGATACATACTTGGTACATGGTTGATGCACTTGTTTATGGTACATGTTGATTATAGGTTGTTTGGACAGGTTATTATGACAGGTTATTTGTACAGGTTTGGTGCATGGTTGATGCATTTGTTTATGGTATAGGTTGAGGTACATGTTGGCACAGGTTATTGGTACAGGTTGATTACAGGTTGATTGGTACAGGTTTACAACAATATATCTCACAGTGATAGTGTGACACTGGTTCCATCATTCTACTTCTACGTCAGGGCGGTTGGACGGGGAAAGAACATGTGGTTGTATCCACATTCTGGTTTTAGCTGGAGTACATAGGGGGTTGTAGCCTCCTTCTGGTTGTAGCTAGAGAATTGGGGAGTTGGATCTTCCCTTAGGTTGTAGCCTGAGAAACTAGGGGGTTGGAGCCTTCTTCTATTTGTAGCCAGAGAATTGGAGAGTTGGATATTCCCTCAGGTTGTAGCCTGAGAAACTAGGGGGTTGGAGCCTCCTTCCAGTTGCAGCTGGAAAAAAAATGAAGTTGGTTCTTCCAATGAATGCGATTCTTAAATACATATAAGAAAAAACATTCCGTGGTTTTCTCCCGCTTTGGGTTTCCACGTAAAAACACCAGTGTATTGTGTATGCGTTTGTTCATTGTTTATTTACTCTGCAACTATTGGATGATAATGTTACATTGATATAACACTTGCATTTTGTGGTTAAAAATGATTAGATTGCTCTATTACTCATTCACCCCCCCTCTCAGTAATCCAACAATTGGTATCAGAGCAAGGTTACTTCAGAAATCAGTTTAACCACTAAAAGGTATATCATGGAGAGCAACAACATGTATAAAAATGGAACACCACAGTTTGATGGACAAAAGTATGCATTTTGTAGCAAAATGATGAAAACATATATACAGGTACAAGGATTTGAAATTTGACTATCAGTTGTAGATAGATACAAAGAACCAGCAGTTCCGCTGACAAATGGCAGAGCAATAAAACTCGATCAAAATAATTCCAAAGCCACAAATGCACTTCTGAATGGTCTTTGTGAATCGGTATACACCAAAGTTATACATTGTAAATCTGCTAAAGAAATTTGGGACAAGCTTCAAAATATTTATGAAGGAGATTCAAAAGTCAAAGCAGCAAAACTTCAAACTTACAAAGGTCAGTTTGAACAACTAAAGATGAAGGAAGCTGCAGATATTGCATCTTACTTCTTACGAGTTGATGGAACAGTAAATGCAATCATAGTATTGGGAGAAGAAATTAAATAATCTGTAATTGTTCAAAAGGTACTAAGATCTATTCCTATGAGATTTGATCCTAAGATATCAACACTACAAGAAAGAGAAGATCTAGACTCAATAAGCATGGACGAACTACATTGAATATTCATAGCATATGAAATGAGAACTAAGCAGGAAAATCCAGATATAAAAAAAAGAACTTTCAAAGCATCTAAAAGGTCAAAGCAAAAGGAAAAAGAACATAGCAACAATAATGACATATCGGAAGATGATGAAGAAGTGACCAACTTTGTCAGAAGATTAAACAAGGGAACCAACAACAGATATAAATGAAAGCTTCCATTGATTTGTTTTAATTGTGATGGTATTGGTCATTTTGCTAACAAATTTCCTCATAAGAAAAATAAGATGAACGATGAAGATTACTCAAATAACAAACAAACATATAAAGACAAAAGAACCATAAAGAAAGATTTCAAGAAAAGCTTCTGCACCAAAGATGACATCTCATGAGATGAATATGAAGTCAGTGACAGTGAGACAGAAAGACTTCTATTCATAGCAGTAGAAGACTCTGATAAAGAAGACATCGAAGAAGAATATGAAGAGGCAGAAGTTGATTACCAAGAATAATTGTTGACTGCAATAAAAGTTATAAGAAGAGAAAAGAATAAAAACAAGAAGCTACAAGTGGAACTAGACAAGAAAGAAGACACTCAGGAACTAGAAAAAATGATCACAAATTTGAAGGTTCAAATAGAAGAAGATAAAATAATTGAAGAAACACTCAAAGAACAACTAGAAGAAAGAGACAAGATCATTGGAAATTTGGAAGCAAAGATTGTCACATTAAGAAATGATCTTCAAAAGAAAAATATGCAGAACAACTCAAAAGTTTTCGATGACATTATCAACAGTCAAAAGCCTCATCATGAAAAGTATGAACTTGGATACAATCAGACAGAAAATGGATCAAGCTCCAAAACAACAGAACAAGAAACATATCCAAAAATCTATGCAGAAACAATCAAAGGGGATAGGAAGACCTACAAGGAATATTACAGGGACACTTCTCCACCAAGAAGATTCAGATTTTAGAATCAACGACCGATAAAAACACATAGGCCTCAGGAAGAAGGATTCAAAAGAGTAACTCCTTTCAAAATATATTCAACTCCCAGGTATCAAACTATATTTTTTGGTTTATGTTATGCATGTAATAGTTTTGGACATAAAGCTATGAATTGCAGAGCTAACAACAGGAACATAAACAACTTTGAAAGTCATACCCAATAGGGTTATCCAAGAAGGCCTAGTAAAATACAGAGAAGAAGTTACAACATGTTTGAATCATTGAGCACTGAAGTGGAACGCTACAAGTGTAACAACTTTGGACACATAGCCAAAGATTGCAGAATGACAGTCCCTCCTAGAGAACCACAACAAAACAATAACAATCACATATATGAACCTCAGAAGAGAACATGGATAAGAAAGCATAATCAATATAGCAATGGAAAATGCACACTCACTCTACAAGCTAAGCAGAAGAAACATGGTTGGTATGTTGATAGTGGCTGTTCAAAACACATGACAAGTGATAAAGACATGTTTCTTACATTAAGAAAGGAAATAGATGGATCAATCTCCTTCGGAAATGATGATTCAACTAAAATCATTGGAAAATGCACAGTCATTATTGGAAACAAGAATACCAAGGCAGAAAATGTTCTACTAGTAGAATATATGAGACACAATATTCTAAGTGTGAGTCAAATGTGTGACCAAGGTCATAAAATTACTTTCGATTCACAAAAATGAGAAATAAGAAAAGAAGGTTCAAGAAAATTGATTGCAACAACTGCACGAACTTCAAGCAACATATATGTATTAAGTGAAATTGGAAATGAAAAGTGTTGTTCAGGAAAGGAATATGAAGGTTGGCTATGACACAAAAGAATGAGTCACATACACTTTGATAACCTTTCCAAAGTCAACAAAAAGGAAGCAGTTAGAGAAATGACTCAGATCAAGAAACCGACCAACACTTTATGCAAGCATTGTCAACAAGGAAAACAAACAAAGACCAGGTTCAAATCCAAAGAATATTCAATGACAAAACAACTGAAAATTGTGCATACTGATCTAGTTGGACCAACTAAAACAAAGGTTTTAAAATGTGATAAATACTTCATGTTATTAGTTGATGATTATATAAGAATGACTGTAGTTTGATTTCTCAGGAATAAGTCAGAAAATTTTGAAAACTTCAAGGTCTACAAGGAAATGGTTGAAAATGAAATGGATTAAAAAATCAAATGTTTGAGATCTGATAATGGAGGGGAGTTCACTTCAAAAGAATTTATGGACTACTGCAACAGGCATGGAATAAAAATGCAATTCTCCATTGCTAGGACACCTCAAAAAAATGAAGTTGTTGAAAGAAAGAACATGACAGTACATGAAATGGCTCAAACAATGCTAATGGATTCCAAATTGACAGATATTTTTTGGACACATGCAATGCATACAATAGTTAACATTCAAAACAGAGTAATTCTCAGAAACAACACTGACAAAAATACCTACGAACTATGGAAAGGAAGACCAACAAATGTGAAATACTTCAGGGTATTTGGAAGCAAATGATACATCAAAAGAGAAGATAGCAGAATGAGAAAGTTTGACTCTCGTGTAGACAAATGAGTACTTGTTGGTTACTAAAGTACAAGGAAATCATACAAGTGTTACAATCTGAGGTTGAACAAAGTTGTGGAAAGAATCCATCTAACAATTGATGAAACAAGTGGATGAGAATTAAAGGAAGAAGAAAATGAATCAATGGAACAACTTTACGAAGAAGAAGCAGAAGATGAAGAAGAAGTAGAAGGGGAAGATGAAGAAGATCATATAGAAGTAGAATAACAAGTTCAACAAGTGCCTCCAAAGACACCTAGCAAACGAGTACAAAAGAATCATCTTTCAGATCAGATTATCGGAAACAAAGATGCAGGAGTTGAGACTAGAAGAAGAATCTGTTCGCTAGAACAAATGCACCTAGCACTCTCATCTACGATTGAACCAAATAGTTTTGAAGAGGCCAACAAGGATGAATTTTGGAATAAGGCCATGGATGAAGAATTGGATCAAATAAAGAAGAATGACACTTGAGAATTGGTTCCAAGACCAAAGAATAAGAATGTGATTGACACAAAGTAGGTATTTATAAATAAATTGATTGAAGATGGACATGTTACAAGGAACAAAGCTAGATTGGTATGTAAATGATACACACAGGTTGAAGGAATCAACTTTGAAAAGACATTTGCCCCAGTTTCCAGAATGGAAGCAATTCAATTTCTTTTATCTTATGCATGCTCCAAGAATATTAAAGTGTATCAGATGAATGTGAAATCAACTTTTCTGAATGAGGAACTTGAGGAAGAATTCTACATCGAACAACCAGAAGGATTTCAGTTGTCAGAGAACGCATATTACATGTGCAAATTGAAGAAGGTCTTGTATGGTCTAAAACAGGCTCCTAGAGCATGGTACTCTAGACTGGATAAATATCTACAATAGACATGGTTCAAAAAATGAAGTGCAGACATCAACCTCTACATCAAGGTAACTCAAGATAGTATTTTATTAATCAAAGTTTATGGTGATGATATTATTTTTGGAAGTAATGATGACAGGTTAAGCAAAAAAATTGCAAATGATATGCAGAATGAATTTGAAATGTCATTACTCAGAGAACTATCCTTCTTTCTGGGTCTTCAGATACGTCAAAGAAACCAAGGAATTTATATTTTTCAAACTAAGTATATCAGAGAAATGCTAAAGAGGTTCGGAATGGAAGATTGCAAACCAATTACCACTCCTAGGCAAACCAGTTGCAAGTTGAACAAAGATGATGATTCAAAGTCTATAGACCAGAATAAATACAGGTCAATGATTGGTAGCTTACTATATGTGACAACATCCAGACTAGATGTAATGCAGGCAGTTGGACAAGTGGCACAATTTCAAGCAACACCAAATGAATCACATGAATTAATAGTAAAGAGGATTTTCAGATATCTCAAGGAAACAAAAGAGTTTGGATTATGAGATCCAAAAGGAAATGATCTATCACTTATTGCCTACATAGATGTAGATTGGGAAGGTTGCATTGATGACCGACGAAGCACCAATGGAGTAATGTTCTACTTGGGTGAGTGTTTAGTATCATGGCTAAGAAAGAAACAATCATCAATATTCTTATCTACAATCAAAACATAGTATATTGCAACAACATCATGTTGTACACATGTTCTATGGATGAAACAAACTCTGACAACTATACAGGTTGAGTATGATGAGCCCATTTCAATCTATTGTGATAATACAAGTGTCATCAATATCTCAAAGAACCCGATGATGCACTCCAAGACGAAACACATTCCAATCAAGTATCACTTTCTATGGGAATAAGTTTCAAAGAATAACATCAGAGTTGAATATGTAGGCACAAAAGAACAAGTGGAAAACATATTTGCAAAATCGCTTCCACGGGAAGCCTTTGAGTATTTTTGCCAGAGACTCGGAGTAATTTCTACTCCAAAATGAATGCTTTTGAATGCTTATATTATATGTCTTATATTTACACGAGGAATCACCATAAAGAGGACAATTCAGGTTGGGATATCAATTTCAGGTAGAGTTCAGTCAGGCAGAGCAACCCCCGATGGAAAGATACCTTTGCCATTGATGACAAAGAGGGAGAGATTGATCAGATACAAAGGTAAATGCTTGGAGAAAGAGCACATAGACATGGTTCCAGGGGGAGCGATGGTCATAGGGGAGCATGAGTGATATGAATTTAATATTGCATCAAAGTGTTTCTATCAATGCCAAAGGGGGATATTGTTGATTATTTGGGTTGGTTGTCATTGATGTCTACCCTTAAGAAAGTCTGATAGCGAATTCCAGTAGCACAAAGGTTTGGGTAACGGACCCACATTTGTTTGATGTATACTGGTATGAGTTTTAATATATTTGAAGGTAAGAATATTTTAGATTGATAATACATGTCATGCTATTTCCGGTGGTATGTGAAACATCATATAACTCCTCACGGTTAGAGAATTATGTCCATGTGAAGTTGGAGAACTCTCATGAGTCATCTAGAAGCCCCAAAAGGTCAAAGTAGTTAAAGTGGTTGCAAAGAAGAAATTATTTAAATAATAAAGTGAAGTGATGAGTGTACTATAAGTCAAAGTGGATACAAAAGAAATTATTTAAATAATAAAGTTAATGGGGAAATTAATAAGTGGACAAGTGGTTAGAAGTGAGTTAGCCCTAAAATAAAGAAAGTGGTTTAAGATGGTTAGAAGGTAACCCATTGAGGAAGAAGTGAATTGATGAGTGTATTATAAGTTAAAGTGGATACCAAAGAAATTACTAAGTGGACAAGTGGTTAGAAGTGGGTTAACTCTAAAATAAGGAAAGTGGTTTAAGATAATTAGAAGGTAACCCCTTGAGGAAGCTACATAAAAGTATAAATAAGAGGCAATGGTCTCTTATTTTAATCACACTTGAGTATATTGAATATTTACAAGTGATTGAGGTAACCAAATGATATATAAGGTGAATTTAAGAGGGAAGGGGAAGTAAAGAAAGCATAAATTCAAGGGAGGATAAATTCTTTTGATGATGCTTTCTAAGGTATGTTATTTACATGCCATCCCACCATTTTTGTAATAACTTGTTTTCTAGAATGATTCAGACCGTGAAATTGGGAGACCGTTGAGGAAACATATCCACGTAGTTGTGATAAAAATTTCAGCTTGTGGGTCATTGTATTTTTGGAGTTACACTTCATGGAAAATAGGGTTTGTGTTTAGTCCTGAAACTAGTCTAAAACATGTGTTTCGTGTAAAAACGTCATAACTTATTCATAACAGATCCAAATTCAGTAAGACCAAATGTATTGGTTAGATTACAGTCTTTAGTATTCTGTGTACCATTTTCAGATCCATACAAAAAATATTTCGTGCGGGGCACGCTTTATAAATTTTCTCTCTAGAATAAACCAAAATTCAACAAGGTATGCCATTTTTGCTATAACTTCTTTTATGAGAGGTTACAAGTAGTGAAATATGGAGGAATTGCATAAAGAAACTGAAGAACATTGTGTACCATTTTCATATATTTATTCATTACATGTACATAGTTATGACTATTGCAAGTTAGGGTTGTTGACTAATCCAAAATTAGTCATGTGAGACTAAAGTAAAGTTTGATGAAAATGCTAGTCTCTTGTTGTTAAAGTTAAATAACGTTTGGAGGTATGTGATCATATACACCAGATATGTTACAGAGTTACAAATCAGATTTGGATGATGAAATTGATGAGGGATTTGATTGAGGTACATGTTAGGTACATGGTTGAGACAAGTAGTTGATGAGTTGGCACATACAAGAGGTGTATAGTTGATGATGTTGGTACATATTGATGAGTCATAGTTGATGCATGATTGATACATACTTGGTACATGGTTGATGCACTTGTTTATGGTACATGTTGATAACAGGTTGTTTGGATATATTATTATGACAAGTTATTTATACAGGTTTGGTGCATGGTTGATGCATTTGTTTATGGTACAGGTTGAGGTACAGGTTGATGTATGGTACATGTTGGCACAAGTTATTGGTACATGTTACAGGTTGATTACAGTTTGATTGGTACAGGTTTACAACAATATATCTCATAGTGATAGTGTGACAATGGTTCCATCATTCTACTTCTACGTCAGGGCAGTTGGACGGGGCAAGGACAGGTGTTTGTAGCCACCTTCTAGTTGTAGTTGGAGAACATAGGGGGTTGTAGCCAAAGAATTGGGGAGTTGGATATTCCCTCAGGTTGTAGCTTGAGAAACTAGGGGGTTGTAGCCTCCTTCTGGTTGTAGCCAGAGAATTGGGGAGTTGGAACTTCCCTCTGGTTGTAGCCTGAGAAACTAGGGGGTTGGAGCCTCCTTCCAGTTGCAACTGGAAAACAAAGGAAGTTGGTGCTTCCAATGAATGTAATTCTTAAAGACATATAAGAAAAAACATTCCGTGATTTTCTCCCGCTTTGGGTTTCCACGTAAAAACACTGGTGTACTATGTATGTGTATGATTGCTCATTTGTTCATTGTTTATTTAATTTGCAACTATTGGATGATAATGCTACATTGATATAAAACTTGCATTTTATGGTTAAAAAAGATTAGATTGCTCTATTACTGATTCACCCCCCCTCTCAATAATCCAACACTGGTTATATCTATTTGTTGTCCCAATCGTATTGTTTTATTTTATTTTATCTTACTTCGAATATTCTATTTCATCTATCAAGGAGAACCACAACCCCATATAAGTATAATAAAATAATAAAATAGATAGTGGCTATAACACTTATTATATTGTGATACAATGTAGCTTCTTGAATTTTTTGGATTCCAAATGTTTTGAAATCCGTCAAATGTAATTATCAAAAGGGCTCCTCTCCTCTCATTAAGATCATCTACAACTCAAGGGAAGATCAAAGAGATAGTTTGAGAGCCTCCTCTTTTAAGTTTGTTTTATAATTAATATTGAATCTGGTTAGGGATTGCGGTTGAGGACAATTTATTAAAGTGGCATCAGAGCGAAAAACAAATCTCAATTTGGTATAAAGCCTCATTTGTCATGTGCTATTTTCCTATTATTCTTTGCATAGAATATACATAACATATTTGAATTAACTCGTGACATGGAAAAAAACCTCTTAAAAGTTGGTCTCACGAATTTTCTATAACCTCTGATCATAACAGAGAGTGGGTTTACATAGGCCCAGGTTAAATTACAAGAGATAAGGATATGTGTTTACGATTAGATATATAAATATCTTAAGTGAAATATTCCCTCAAACCTTTGACTTATCATTTGGTTATAAGTCAGTGAGGAGTTTCATGAGAGTTGTTAAGATCAATATCCTGTTATTTTGATACAAGTAGCCATTAGATAGACTCTTTCCAACTCTCGGAAGATATTAATGTAGTGAATTATTTAGGGAATGGAGATTTTACACTTATCTCTTTGGAATATAATCCTCTATAGAGTGCATTAGTTGAATTGCATAAATCCATTTCACGACACAAGTTATTTCTAGTTCATCCATGTGCATGTGCAATGGTCTTAATGTTCCCAGTAACTCATAGATAAAGGACTCTTTTGGTCATATCATGAGGCTTTTTATATTAAGGATAGTAGTTGTTGACCTTTTCCCACCTTATCCTATATCTTTGTATTCCCATGTTCTATCCCTCTCTCACACAGTGTCAACGTAGTGGTTGGAACAACTCAATTAGTAAGACTTAGTCTTATATTGAGCCCCCAGATGTGGCCAATCTTGGAATGGACTTATTTCGTAGATCAAGCTTTATAGTCAGTTTATTTGGCTCACATGGTATTGAAAACGTCCTTAATTTATATAAAGACATCATTGAAATTATAAATAATATCATAACTTTGCATTCCTTCATATACCTATAAAGGAATTTTACAATGGAACAAATACAAAATCCATGTTCACAACAACTGTAAAACAATCATAGGTAGATATTGTCACAAGTGGTGTTGGAATAGTCCCAATATCTACCCTTAATAATCAAATAAGAATGCAAGAAATGGGTATCCGATGGGTATAAGTATGTACACTTATCCTAGTTCCAGTTCAACATAAATCCTTGATTTACTTTTGAGCTAGTTGTTGAGTCATTGATCAACATTGTAGATATAACTCACTTTGAATGGAACCAAGCTTGTAGATGTCAATTCAAAGGTTGTCTTGATTTCCAAGCATATTTATCCGTGCAATTAAACTATAACATGGAATTATGCAATCAAATTACTTCACACAAACTTGTGATGTGCATAGAACTCAAAAGAGTAAATTTTTCACCAGAAGTAGCTTACTTGTTAGTTGGAAGAAGTGTAATATTTAAACTACATAATACCTTATTGACAAATGCAAACCTTCCATAGTATATTAGGTTCACATTAATGAGTCAAAATAGGATCCAATATGGAAGGACAATTGACGCACATGGTTATATTGGAGATAAATCCATCATATCAAAGAATACATCAATATGAAAAGCCATGACCATTTCACATTAAAGTCATCAAAGACATTCAAGGATAAGTTATCCCTGAAATCAAGGATAACAAAGAAAAAAATGAACAACACAATTTATTCCATATATTGATCAAATACAATCCCCAATGGAGGCCCCCCTTTCATAAGAAGAGGAAGAAACAAAGACTTCAAGTATTAGAAGCCAAATAATTTATATCGAGGCTCTTCTTGGAGTTGATGTCTATAAACAAGGTCAACTTGGAAATACCTTAGTCAATTTTTGTCTACTCATCTATGGAAGTAGAAGACAAAGAGAAACATAATTGGAAGGTCTAATATCAACTGGTGAAAAAAATTCAAGGATTTGGAAAATTGACTTTTGAGCAAAAATAAGAAAGTTTCCAGAGTTAGTGGATGTCCACTGCTCAACATAAAATAGATCTTGTACACAAGTAATTACATGTTGTCCAGAAAAATGCAAGTAGAGTTGAAACTTCTTCAATAGATCCATCTCCACCACGATTGGTGAGATTGACTCCAAAGTATAATTAGTAAAAAACCAAGGTATGATAGCATGATAAGAGCCATGGAAATGTTTGACTTGTCTAAAAAAGACAAAACGAGACAATTGAAATATTTTCTCTTTGAAATCATAGATGAAAAACAAAACACATTTAAAGGGATTGTGTTTTCTAAACCATAAGAGTTTCCAAGAGTTGGAAGAAATTTGGAAGATAAAGGAGAGGAAGAGTTTGGGAGAACCCAAAATCCAATAGAAGACCAACTTAAATCTCCCTCTTTATTTTGACAAAGTCTCTACAACAACAAGAGAAAAAAATCTACATGAATGGTTAAATTCATGTAAATTAATATAGGCTGAAAATGAAATGGAAGACAGACAAATTATAACCGTAGTTGTAGAACAACTAAAAAAATTCCTTATGTACTAGATTCACAAGCTTCCACAAAGATTAGAAGTTGGATGCTCCCTTCCATATGCCAGAACACATCCTCTATCAAAAGACCAAATCAAATATCTCAATAGCCTCAAGTAGACTATTGTTACCACATTCAGTCCGTGGAAGAAAATCACTAATGATTAAAAAATGAAAGTGCTCTTAGGAATGGAACTTTGCAATTTGATAGAATTCAATGAGTTCATGAGTGATTATGAGAAGCTAGCATTCAAGTGTGTTCGTGTAGAGGATGGAACTTTAAAATTGAATCATATTTCTAAAGTTCCATTCCTAATCCTTGATACGGTTCATATCATGCCTATAAATAAAAATTCTCATATAGAAGAGATGCACCTTGTAGAGTTTGTAGAGGTCATCGGAATTTGTATAGGTGCTTATTGTATGGACAAAGAGTCTATGAAGAAATTAATCAAGAATAAATTTAAACCTAAAGATTGCAAGTGTTTCTCATATGTGAATCAATATGGAAAACAAGAAAAATAATAGAATTCCTTCCAATCAAAAAATAAATTTTGGCTTAAGAAATATCATGATAAATTTAGAAAGCCTAAAAAGAATTAATGGAAGAACAATTATTTTCAAACCAAAAAGGAAAGGGAGAGAAAAATTGTTTTCTCTATAAGAAGTCAAGCCACTTTGCAAGTACCTATTCCCCCCAAAAGATAGGGTAATATCTTTATATCCTCAAGATGAAGAATTTGGGAAATGTTGGGATTATATACCGACTTATGAAGAATTTAAGTTTAACGATGAAATCATGAGTTAGATTCATATGATGAATATGAAGATGAAGACTTACCAAATGTGTGATTTATTAGAAGATGATATTGTTGAAATTTTGGTATGCTCATTTAACCATAGACAATGTCACATCATTGTCACCCAACCACATGAATTCACATATGCCACCCCCGAGCACACTAGCCTTTACTTAGAATAATTCCGGCAAGCCTACTCCATAACCAACAGATAAACCCTAGTTGCTAGTTGCAACAACAACTCAAGAGAAGTAGAGCTCTCCTTCTCCAAGGGTAGCGCACAAGAGAGAGAGAGAGTCTCCATATCCATAGAACAAGTACCATACACAATTGCCATAGTTGCAGCTGCACTACTCTCTCAAACTTGCACCATACTTAGCAAGAATATCACCAAGAGTATCACCAAGAATGTCACCAAGAGAATCACCAAGAGAGAGACCAAGACCAAGAGATGACCACACACCCTTATTCCTCCTTTCATTTGCAGTTGCAGCTGCAACTGCAACTCTCCACAATAATTGCACTCTGTTTGGGTGTACAAATGAGCTAAAATGTCCTCTATTTATATTAATTTGTCCAATGACTTTTCTGGCTTGGTTGACCTGACATTTTGGTAATTATATTTTCTGTTTATCTTTTTCTTGTGGAGCTGACTTGTATTTCTGGAAGATAATATTCTGATATTATTTATTCTGCTAGGCCTACTTGTCTTCCTGGGTTTCCACACATCTGTTTAATGGTTCACTTCCTTCAAGAATATTCTTTTCTAAGTCATAAGTTACATGTGGAGGTTAATACGTCTCATAGCTACCAAAACATCAACATATATCATATAAAAATAATGGAAATATGTACCTCTTTTTTTAAAAGAAATAAGTTTGAGAAGAAAGGAATAATATAATACAAGACTTCAAGGTAGAAAGATAATGACAACCCACCAAGTCAGTTTTCCACAGGTGTAGAGTTCTTGAATTAACTCTACTACAAATTTAAGCTCAAGCTTCTCTCAATTATTTATACGGGTCCAAAATTCACTATTAACAGAGTCTGGAATGCTATGTTTCTCGCACCAGTCCCTATTGCTACTTATGTACAATGCCCAAACCCAACGCTTATCACTTTCATGACCAACTGCTAGAACCTTGCGCTTAAAGACAAACACTTTTCTTGTCTAGTTCTAAGCCCCTTCCTGTCCTCACGACCAGTGGCTATGATAGACACTTATCCACTTGAGTGCTTAAACCTTGATGCTCATTCCTTTACTCACAAACTCCATGTGATCAATGACTATCACCGGGGCTAAGTCCACCATATAATTCCTTTTAGTTGCGTGAATGGATGACTGCCACATATAACGGTCTAAGGACATAGAGACTTTACACCCTTCTCAACAACCAAAAACTCCTAAAGGCCGCAGTATGTAATTATCTGAACCGTTGATCCCACTGGTGATCAATGGTCACAATCTCTCCCTCTATGATATTGTTCAACGATGGATCACCGTCGATCCAGATTGCAAATATAGTCTAGACCATTGATTTCACCTTTTATTATATTCCAAACTCATAATGTGGGGTACCACAGAACCTTGATCAGTCTGGAACCTTGCTTCCACGTGTCGTCAACTTGACGTATTCGTCATCCTTTACATCATCCTGACATATGTCATCATCATGACCTCAAGACTTTTAGGCCCTCCAACACCTTAAAACCTCCGATGCCCGTGGTTTGCTATAAGGAGAAACGCCGATCTAATTATGGAATGAACGATCACAATTTCACCATCTTTAAGTCTAGACTATGGGGACTTTGGATTGTCGATCTGGAAACTTTATCCTAGATCTAATCTCCATCGTTGATCTCTATTAGACATGGATTGGTAATATCAACCTTAACTTCCTCGTACTTTCTAACTCCCGATACACTGTAGTTTGTTGATCCGGGTCTTAAGTGGATGTCAACCCTTCAATGGTTTGGTGCAAAAACAACGAGATTAAGTCTCGATCCGGGGTAATTGATGGTCAAAACTTGACCTTGGCCTCGATTCAACGATCATAAACACTCAACTTTATGAGGTCTCGTTAGCACGATTTCCTCCTCTGTTATATCGCTTTTCAATCCTTTCAGTGATCAACAATCGATCTTCTCCTTTTCTGGAATGTGACTCCTCCTTGTTGTTAAAACATGTAACACTTGCTTTCCATGCACCCGAACCTACACAACAACTCTATGAGAGTCTGATCTATACTTTGATATCCTACGCAGAGACACAATGAAGGGAATACACAATCTTCAAACTGACACCGAGAACCAATAAACACATGAATTCTATTAATGAATCTCTATACATAAATTACACATGGTCTTCTCGCCTTCCTTGGCTTGATTTACATTTAATTGGCCTTTGTTCGGCCTTTTGTCCCACTTGGCCTTCTCCACTCAACTCCCCTCTCTAATATTATCCTCTCTAATCTTATTCCCACTAATCTGATTAATCTCAATGCTCGTAGGCCTATAATAAAACAATAGGAATCTGAAACTAGAATTGGTTCAGATCCACAAAATCCTCACTTTGACAACTCATAGGATCTTTCACATCCATAAAATCCTTAAGAGACCTATAACTCACCCTAAGACCTCTCTAAATATTACAAATTCTCGAACTCTGCTAACAAAGGAATATTCAACTACAATTCAATCTCAACAATTATCTCTCACACAAGGCTTATAGATCATAGGAAATTACAATAAGTTTAAATTAGGGAACCCACTCCCTTAGTAAAATCAAAGGACCCTAGGTCTAGTCATCAAGGTTGACTTTGGCATAAAAATGCTCTTGCATCAGACTCCCAGGGTTAAAACATTTCATGATCTCCTAATCACGATTCTTCATTTGTTGAAGTCCTCTTGGATCCCAAACTTTATGCTGCAATTGTTTATTTCTCCATCTATGATGTTGCCCATCTACATTGTTGCTTTGTTGTTGCCTTGTTTCCATCAACAATCTTCCAGGATTCCATACTTTACTTTGTTGCTGAGAAAACTCTTTGATTTCTTCAGTAGGCTATACTTGCATGCTTCTCTTTTTCATCTTATTCTGTTTTTGGTATTTTCACTTAGAAATATTTATCAGACATTTCCACAATTCGTCCAACTCAATATCCAGTCTTTCTCCTTGTTGGTACACATCACTGTTGTAATTCTGCTGTAAATTATTACAAAAATGTTGTATGGATGCTTCCATATCCTCATCCTCATACCTTTGTCTATCCTCAACCCTTTGCGAACACTTCTCACTAAATAAAAAGTTATGCGTCCAATATTGCATATCCTTAAGTTACAAGCTTAACCTACATGATTGATCAAAGAAAATCTATTACTGGATTTGATTAAAATGACAGATTTGCAATAAACACTTCATACCTTTTTCCACGATCCTATACCAATGGTCATTATCACCATCATTATCCCTCATTGTCATTTCTTCTTGGCAAGTTCTGTACTTGCATCATTGTAATCCTATATAGCCCATTCTAGGATTTCACCTACTTCATCAACTAAAGTATTTCCAAGCCAACTTATTGTCCTATGTACATCTAAATCCTCTTCAACACCTGCATTATTTGAACATGCATAACTTTTTTTTTGACTAATTGGATGAGACAATGTTGTCTCTTCCTCTGAGATGACCAAATTATGGATTTGCCTATCTTCATATTCTTTAATACCTACAGGCACACACCATTCATTAGTTTTAAAAATATGATATCTCTGAGCCTCTTTAGATGCGTCTGACATCCTTTTTCCATGCAACATTAATTTCTCCAAGCCATTCATTAGGTCTTCATATTGTTGATCCACTTTCCCCATTGTGGCTTCTTCATTGCAAACTCCATCAACTTCCATGTCTATAAACACATGCTCAATTAAATTTTTTTTTGTCTCAGACATTTCTCCTAATAGTTTCATCTCCTCATCAAGTTTTATGAGCACTTAATTTGATTCTCTTCATCTCCTTGATCATGTGCATGGATATCTCCATAGAACAACTTTCTCCTATTTGTTGCACTAGCAGGTCCTTGCAAAGGCTCTTCAACAATCGACTTTGTATGGACTTCCCTTTGATTACCTTTATGAGACAATGTTGTCTCATCTCCTCTTAGAACAAAAATTGAGTTATGTCCTCCTTCACTCACCTTTAAGACAACTTAAAATGACTATCCATCATCTGTAAAACCTACAACTATACACAAATTATCAGTTTTTAAAATATAAGGCTCTCTAGCCCCATTTGATGCCTCTGCCATCAATCCCTCATGCTAATACAAAATTGTCCAATAATTCATGAGACTCTCGTATGATCTCTCATCAACATCCTTATCTTCATCTGCTCCAATGGATGATCCTTTATATGGTTCACAATAGTGAAATTTCACTCCATACTCAACTGCTTTGAGTTATTTCCTGAATATAGCACACAACCTGTGATTCAGCTTCACTTGCAACATATGCCATTTCAACTTCTTATTCCTCAGTATCCAGCCATATCTCAGGTCTCCCTCACTTTTATATAGCAACTGCTCCACATAATTGAGTTGTGTCTATAAYTCAACCATTTTCTTGTCACATTCCTCATCACTCATCTTCTTTATACCAATTTCTCTAGCATTTTCTTCCTTCTTCCCACTGTGGCTTCTTTCTGAACCTTTGTCACGACCATTCCATGATCTCGTCTTTCAAATCTCTTTCTAAATTTGCTTCCTTAGCTATATTAGTCTCCAATCTGCAAAACCTCACTATTCCTCTATCTGGAATTATGCTAATCCATTGTAATCCTGTCCAAATTCGCTGCTGGAATTGTCCCTTTGTCTGTAATATTCTATTGCAAATCTCACTCTCCTTTTCACCAATGTTTCTGTACCAATTCCAAATCCMTGTAAAATTTAAATGAGAAGTCTAATTCTTCTCTGATACCAAAAATTATGGCGACCCACCAGGTCGGTTTTCCATAGGTACGGAGTTCCTGAATTAACTCTGTTGCAGCTTTAAGCTCAAGCTACTCTCAATTATTTATATGGGCCCAAAATTCACTATTAATAGAGTCTGGAATTCTCTGTTTCTCGCACTGGTCCCTATCGCTACTTATCTACAACGTTCAATCCCAACGCTAATCACTTTCCTGACCAACTTCTAGAATAATGCGATTAAATCCAAAAGATTTCCTTGTCTAGTTCTAAGCCCCTTCCTATCCTCACAACCAATGGTTGTGACTGGCACTTATCTACTTGAGTGCTTAAACCTTGGCGCTCATTCGTTTACTCACAAATTCCATGTGATCGATGGCTATCATTGGTGCTAAGTCCACCATAGAATTCCTTTTAGTTGCGTGAATGGATGACTCCCATGTATAGCAGTCCCGGGTTGTCGGGACTTTACACCCTTCTCAACAACCCAAAACTCTCGAAGGACGTAGTTCACAATGATATGGACTGTTGAACCTGCTGGTGATCAATGGTCACAATATATTCCTCTACAATATCATTCAACGATGGATCACCGTCAATCTGGATCGTAGATCTAGTCTGGACCATTTATTTCACCTTTTATTATATTCCAAACTCGCGACGTGGGGTACCAAGAAACCCTAATCAGTATGAAACCTTGCTTCCACATGTCATCCCCTGAGTGGGATCCTTTACGTCATCTTGACGTATCTCTTCATCGGGATCTCAGGACTTTTAGGCCCTCTAACACCTTAAAACCTTCAATGCTCGCGGTCCGCTATAAGGAGAACCATTGATCTAATTCTAGAATGAACGATCATGATTTCACCATCTTTAAGTCTATACTATGGGGACTTTGGACCGTCGATCTGGAAACTTTACCCCAGATCTAATTTCCACAGTTGATCTCTATTAGACATGGATTGGTCATCTCAAACTTAAATTCCTCATGCTTTCTAACTCTCGATACATTGTTGTATGTTGATCTGGGTTAGAAGAGGATGTCGACCCTTCAATGGTTTGGTGCAAAAACAATGAGATTAAGTCCCGATCTCGGGTAATCGATGGTCGGAACTTGATATTGGCCTCGATCCAATGGTCATAAACACTCAACCTTATGAGGTATTTTTAGCATGATTTCTTCCTCTGTTATATCGCTTGTCGATCCTTTCAATGATCGACCCTCGATCTTCTCCTTTTCTGGAATGCGACTCCTTGTCGTTTAAACCTGTAACATTTTCTTTCATTGCGCCCAAGCTTGCACAAAAAATCTATGAGAGTCCAATATGGACTTTGATATCCTACTTAGAGACACAATGAATGGAATACACAATATTCACAATGACACCGAGAACCAATAAACATAGGAATTCTATTAATGAATCTCTGTACATAAATTACACATGGTCTTCTCGCCTTCCTTGGCCTGATTTACATTTAATTAGCCTTTGTTTGGCCTTTTGGAGCACTTGGCCTCCTCCACTCAACTCTTCTCTCTAATTTGATCCTCTCTAATCTTATTCCCCCTAATTTGATTAATCTCAATGCTCGTAGGCCTATAATAAAACAATAGGAATTTGAAACCATAATTGGTTCAGATCCACAAAATCCTCACTTTGAAAACTCATAGTATATTTTAGATCCATAAAATCCTCAAGAGACCTATATCTCACCATAATACCTCTTTAAATATTGCAAATTATCGAACTCGTCTAACAAAGTCAAATTAGACTACAACTCAATCTCAACAATTCTCTCTCACACAAGGCTTCTAGAACATAGGAAATTACAATAAGTTTAAATTAGGGAACCCACTCCCTTAGTAAAATCAAAGACCCCTAGGTCTAGTCATCATGGTTGACTTTGGAAGAAAAATTCTCTTGCATCAAAAGAGCAGAAATAATATAACACACTAGACCCAGATGTTACCATTTGATTCAATATGATGCATTTTCTTCATCTATAAGAGCACGAACCCAACCCAAAACTTCAAATGGGATTTATTTGTAGGGAACAATTATGAATAAGATAGAAAAGTTATTCTTACTATAATTAAAATATGATAGATGAGAGTGTTGTCCCAAATGAGTACAAACACAAGCTAGATAAACCAATATCTACATATGGTTTAGAAATGCAAATATTTACTTGTTATTTTGCTTGTTAATTACCAATCAAATTAGGGACATGTGTATATCATATTCCTTTTCTATTCTCCTCTATTATATATAATAATCAATCATTCTTGGACAATAGTTCAATGTATAGTTCCCTGTTTATGTTCCCTACAATATAAACAATTTTGTAGACGTCACTCATTTCAGTTGATACATTAATATGGTTCCTATGGTTTCCATAGTTGCTAATTTATTCATAGAAATGAAAATTAAGGAACTCAATCATCGACTTTCTAGTGAATATGTCAAATAGTTTGCAAAACCAACTTAGAGAAGAAATTGTATAAGAAGAAGATGACTTACAAGACATTGCAACACATTATGGGCCATTAACCCTTAATAATATTTCAAGGAAAGAAAAGTTTAGGGAACACATGGCTAAACATAGGCACCAAATAAGCAACAACCTAGAATTAAACAAAAACAATGCTATGAAATAAACACACTTCTTGAATAAAAGTCATGTGGAAAATCAAGGCCAGTCAATCCAGAAGACACAAAATATATGGAGGAAACATTAGATGAATAATTGACACTGAATGTGATCGTACCATCAATATCAAACTTCTCTTTCCCAACATTCATGGTCAACAAGCATAGTGAAATCAAAACATGAGAGAAAATAAATGTTATTAATTATAAACCATCACATGAAATAATTGCCAAATTTAGATATCCTATGCACAAAAAGTACACTATGGTCACACCACCTAACATGATCAAAAGTTGAAAACATGTTTGGTTGCAAATCAAGATTTCATCATATTAGAACAAATCCAAAAGATATTCATAAAACAACTTTCAACGTTTTTAGAGGACAATTCAAATGGTTGGTGATGTCGTTCAACCAGTGTGATGCTCCAACATATATCTAGAGTTGGATTGATTCAATCTTTAGTCCATATTATTCCTTTATTATTATATATATAGATGATATATTTAATTTATTCCTCTTCAATTGAAGAACATAAAATCCACCTAGAAAAAACCTTGTAGTGTGTCAAAGAAAATGAAATTGTCCTATCCAAAAGCAAGATGGAGATGGAAAAAGAAGAAATTGAATATTTTGAATTACTTGTACAGAATGAAAGACCGAAAACCAATTCCACATACGGGAAATAATTGAAAAATTCTGAAACAATATTGAATCTCCTAAACAACTGTAATACTTCTTAGGACGTATAAATGACATCCTACCATTTTTAAAGAGCATATTTGTTGAAAGATAGATATTACAAAATATGTTGAAAATAGATCAGTGGAAGTGGGTAGATGAGCAAATAACTATTGTCACAAGTATTAAGGAACAAGCTAAAACCACACCACCTTTAAATATCCCTAGAGGGAAAGGACAATAAACCATTCAAATTGATGCATCAACATTAATATGGGGAGCAATGCTATTAGAAGATGGATAATTTTATAGATATGGATAAGGCATATGGTCAGATATAGATTTGGTATCATAGTATTGAGCTAGAAGTATACATTGTGAAATCCTTGAAGGCTTTTAGAATATTTGTCATGCCTCATAAATTATTGATCCAATCAAATTATAAAGGATTGAAAGGGTTCTTGGATAGGACAATTGATCCTGCATTAAATCAACATGATACATATTGGATCATTATATTATTTTTCATCTATCTCAGTACTTTCTGGGTGGAAAAATTGGAGGAATCAACTTGCAAGGCCATTTTGGTGACTGGTCCAAATTTGGAAATTTGGGTCCAAAAAACCATATGAAATATTTTAGAGCAATTTTGAGGCATCAAACGACACATTTTTATGGGCCAAACCTTACTATGAAGAAATTTCTACACACCGATACCTTTCCAACGGTGTAAGAATCACATCAACCCCCATTACTTAAACATGTGGGGCTAGCCATGTAGTGGATTTTATAGAACAATCTATAAGGTGAAAACATGATCACTAATTGAGGGTTGAGGAAGTCAATACTCTAACCCCAGATGGCCATCAAGATATGTTAAATACTAGGTTTCTAGGAGGAGAAAGAGTTCCATTATATGTTATTGTATTTTGTTTGATAGTAGAGGGGAACAATTGGGAGTGGGAAAATTAGAGAGCATAATAGAGGGGGTTAATGCTCTGTAGTATTTAAGCAAGCTACAAGTCTCAGGTAACTCCATAAAGAGTGCCTTCTCCTTTGTCCTTGCATTATTTCCATACCAAAGAAAAAATAGTATAGCAACCTCACCTTTTAGCTGGGTTTTCTCTCGTAAGGGTTTCCTAGAGAAAATCTTTATGTTATTTTGTGGATGGTGTGTGATTCTATTTTACTATTCTCCATCTTTTCAAATTTGATCTATTTCATGCATAAGAAGAAAATAAGTAACTAAATATTTTGGAATCTAAAGGAATTTTACCTTCATACTGTATATTTCAGTTTATTTATTAGATATGTGGTGATGAATTATTCTAGTGGAATATCCACAACATTTTATAGATAATATTGGTATTAGAGCATGTTTTCTTGGGGTATTTATGGAAAATTGGAAGGACACAAGAATCAGTTTAAGAAAGATGTAAAACCCTAGCCATGGTCGACGAGTCTGTTCATAACAACCCTCGAGATCTGGCAGAGGAGATATTTGTGAGGCTGGAAGACAATGTTGCTGACATATATTGCAACAAGTCCCTCATGGAAAATATAACAAGCAATATCAAACCATTCATAGAATTTGGAGGCTTAAACTTAAAGATTGGATCAAACGAGAAATCGAGAGATCAAAAAGACCCAGGAAAGGAGCCACAGAAAGAAATCGAGAAAGAGAAGTCAAGTTTGAGTGTCATTAACCCTTCACAATCCTTATTCAACATGGAAGCGAAAGTGGACATAAATCCATACCGAGGTGAGATCGATGCATTAAAACTGGATTATTGGTTGACCAACTAGAATTTTATTTTAGTGTTCACTATATAGATGAAGATAAAAATATTTCATTTGCTAGATTGAAGATAGAGGGCCATGCTTTAACTTGGTGGGAAATTCATATGGAAACACTTAGGTTGGAGGGTGATCCTCCAGTAACTAGGTGGGAGGAATTAAAAACCCCCAACAAGTCCCAATTATACCCTATTGGGTATGTAGAGGACCAATGGATTCAGTGGAATTACTTCAGGTAGAGGTAGGGGAAGTGTGTATAGGAGTACACCACTAAGTTYAGAAATATTTCTATCATGTTGGGTATCTCTCCCAAGAACCCATGTGTACTCCTCAAGTATCTGGGGGGTTTACATAGTCATCTACGAAAGCAAGTGATGCTATTCAATCCAAGGATAATGGATGAGGCATGTGTACAAGAAMAATACTTGGAAAACATAGGCCAAAAGAAGGGGCAACCAAGTGGTTCTAAGAAGAAAGAGCACCGGGAAGMTTCCAAGGAGGGGAAGAATAAGTGGAAAGGGGGAAAGGATAAGAAKACGACATCCAATTTACATCATTGAAAGGATCCTAGAAACCATTGAAACCATTACAATGTTGATGGTCACACCGAGGAAAAGTGCTTGAAATTACATCCAAAGATGAACCCGAAGAACCATAATAATGTCAGAAAGAAAAAGAACCTTCTAGCCATAGATTCGAGCAACTAGGTTGAAAGTAACTTTGATGTGGATGCAAATATTGTATGCACATTTGTGCAGGAGGAGGTGAATTTGAGTAGCCTTCATCACCATGAAGAGAAGGAAATGAACAAGATTCAAATTTAGGTCAAGAAGACCAAGATAGATGCTTTGTTTGAATTTGGTTCACATGTTAATCTCATAGCAGTGGATCTGGTTAGAAATCTTGAATTGGAGGTTCACAATCATCCTATCCCCTATCCATTCGGTTGGGTAAACAAGGATGCAAAGATCAATGTAACAAAACAATGCAAGATTAAATTTGTTGTTTGTGCTGATTTTATAGATGAAATAGAATTGGATGTAGTACCACTGCATGTATGCATAATATTGTTTGGAAGTCCCTACATGTATATGAGGGATGATATCTTCATTTAGATATCCAACCAGTACTACCTCATCAAGGATGAGAGATCCTTCATCATCAACGTGCACAAAGGAAAATATAAAATTTCATTGGTAAGTGCCAATCAAGCTAAGAAATTGATTAGTTCTAGCAAGAAATATGTTTTACTTTTCTCAAGAGAAAATAAATCCGGTGAAGAGTCGTTAAAAATAAAGACATCCCTAGAAGGGTGTACTAATGAGAAGAAAAATGAATTGGAGGATTTTCTAAAGGCATACAAGGGCGTGTTCTAGGAGCCTAAAGGGATACCACCTGAGAGTGAAGTGGAGCATGAAATCCAATTATTTTCAGACTCCTCCTTGCTGAATATTGGGTTGTATAGACATTATGTTCTAGAAGAAAATGAAGTAAAGAAGTAGTTGTTGGAGTAGGGTGTGATTCGACTAGGTACCTCACCTTATGGGTCACCCTTCATAATTGTGCCGAAGAATGATGTGACTTGGATAATGTGTATCGATTACATGGCATTGAAACATCTTACACTAAAAAATCGGTACCCTCTACACAGGATCGATGATCTGTTAGATCAGTTGCAACACACAAAATATTTCACCAAGTTGGATTTCAATCATGATACCACCAGGTACACATCAATGAAGAGGACACTTGGAAGACTGCCTTCAAGACAAAGAAAGGTTTGTATGAATGCTTGGTCATGATAATGCATTAGCTACATTTATGAGACTGATGAATGATATTTTACGTCCATATCTAGATTCATTTGTTATAGTCTATTTGTATGATATACTGGTTTATAGTACTACCTGGGAGGAGCACATCTCACATCTCATGCAGGTGTTAGAGACTTTGAAGAAGCACTAACTGTTGGATAACCTCAAGAAATGTGAGTTTGATCAAAAACCTTTGGTGTATTTGGCGTATGTAATCAGTGGAGGGGAGCTCAAGATAAATCCCCCAAAGATGGTGGCCATCATGAAATGCCCAGTTCCTACAAATTTTACTGAAGTTAGGAGTTTTTTTGGGGAAACACAATACTTACGGAAGTTCATAGATTCATTTTCAATAGTAGCTGCACCACTCAACGCCATAATAGTCAGTGGCAAGAGTTTCTAGTGGGGGAACAATCAATAGAGGGCCTTTGATGAGATGAAAATAAAGATTAGTCAAGCACTAGTGCTTGCGCTACCAAACTTGCAGAAGCCATTCAAAGTGGAGATAGATTCAAGTGGGTATGCCATGGGAGCAGTTTGGATGCAAGGAGGAAGGCATGTATGCTATCATTATGAAATGTTTCATGGGGTGGTTTTAAACTACCCTACCTATGACAAGGAACTCTATGCCATATTTCAAGCTGTCAAGAAGTGGAAGCACCATCGGATGGAAAATGAGACCATCGTCCACACATATCACCAACCACTACAGTATTTGCAGGCTGGGAATAAGCTACAACAAACCATGCATTACAAGTGGATGGGATTTTTACAAAAAATTCATGTAGTCATCAAGTATAATAAGGGTATCACAAACAAGTTGACATACATGCTCTCAAGGCCACCCATATCCAGGATTACAACTTTGGGAACTCTCATGCACATGGAGCCTTTTATCCATGATGCATACAAAAAGACATACACAAAATATGAGGACTTCGAGGAGGTGTTTCAATAGCTATAGGGTCAAATTCATATAGAATAAGGTGATGAAAGGGATGAATATCATTTCCAAAATGGTTTACTCTACAAGCTCGACAAGCCCTGTGTCCCTAAATTTGAACATTTGCAACTTATTAGAGAGGTTCACACCTCCAAGGTTGTAGGACATTTTGGTGTTGGGAAGAAAACTTCCAAATTACAAGGTTATGTGAACTATCCCATAATGGAAGAAGATGTAGCATGGTATATTAGAGAATGTATACTTTGTTGTACCAACAAACCCAATAATAGGAAACATGATCTATACCATCCCTTACATGTACCCACTTGACCTTGGGAAAGTATTTCCATGGATTTTGTGGGAGGTTTACCAACAATCAGGAAGGGACATGAATATCTATCTGTGGTAGTTGACAGGTTCAACAAAATGTGCATTATCATGCCTTGTAAAAATATCATCAAGGTATAGGAAGCAACAAACTTGTTCTTTGAACATGTCTAGGTGCACTTTGGGATACCAAGGAGCATCATCTCAGACAAAGACACCAAATTACTCAGTGCCTTCTAGAATACATTGTGGGAGAAGATGGACACTAATATCAATAGGTCTAAACATTCCATCCATAGAAAAATGGACAGACAGAAGTAGCCAACAAGACTTTGGTGCAAATTTTGAGGGGTTACAATCAAAAGCATCCAAAGACTTGGTATGAAAACATGATCTACATACAACACTCTTATAATAGAGTAGTGCACACTTCTACTGGTAAGTCACCTTTTGAAACTTATTTTAGATACTTACCACCTTCAACCTTAGATGTTATATATGGACAACAAGGTGGAGTGAGCGAGGACCTTACATGAGATGAATTAAAAGTAGAAAAATTTCTTGAGAAGATCACGAATATCCGTTTACAAGTACATGAAACGCTGAAGAAGTCACATGAAAAGTAAAAGGCTAGACATGACTAGCACATAACAAAGAGAACATTCAAAGTGGGAGATAGAGTATGGTTGCAACTGAATAAGGAAAAACTACAGGGTCCTAGTAAGAAGATCAAGACTCCGTGATATGGTCCTTTTAAGATAGTGGAAAAGGTGGGAGATAATGCCTATAGACTCATTCTACCCCCATACATGCACATTTACTCAATCGTTAATGTGGATAATCTCAAACTCTATGAGCCTTCCATGTTGGATTAGGATGAGGAGCATGTCCTACCTTCCATATAGGACTTAAGACTAGATGCTTAGGCAAATATGGCACATGACAAAATTTTGCAGAAGAGGTCTGGAACTACAAGATAAGGACAACATGACCTTTGACAGATTGGGTTGAAAGGACAACTTCCAGACAAAACAAAGTGGTACTCCAAGGAGAAGGTAGAGGAAAACATGGGTGATTTTAAGAACCCCCCCCTAAATTTATATGTATAATAAATGGGCGAATCCCCATGATACATAGGAAAAATTGAAAGATATTTTATCAAATATAATATGCATATATGATTTTTTGGTGAATCTTTTAGTCAATTATATAATCTTGTAAAATCATGACAAATATTTCACTGAATTATAAAATCTTGGCGAGTCTTTTGCTTAATTATAAAACTTTGTAAAGTCTTGGCAAATTTTTTGATAAAGTATAAAACCATATAACAATAAGAAAATGTATTCATAAAATTGTAATATACTTATTTTACATATTTGGAAAAAGAAACATAATTTTTCCATCCTCTAGACAATGCTGCAAACATCGGAGGTTGTGTTTGTCAAGGTTCTCACTATACACCCTTGCATATCCCTCTATTAGTTTTGATGATATTTCACCACAAAGTTCGTATGTGTTGATCCTGACCACCACTTCTGTCAAGCTCACAAGATATTAATCTTTGCTCTACCACTTCTATTATGGATT
>ML794209.1:420610-431381 GCA_009831015.1 Picea engelmannii | reverse complement strand
CCATTAAATTTATTATTGAAATATTTTATTTTTTATTCACTTTGAATTATAATACACTCATCACTTCACTTTATTATTTACCTTTTAAAATCTCTTAAACCACTTTGACTACTTTGACCTTTTGGGGCTTCTAGATGACATATTAGGGTCCTCCAACTTCATAAGGCCACAACTCTCAAACCGTGAGGATTTATGTGACATTCCACATACCACCAGAAATGGAATGACATGTAATATCCATCTAGAATAGTATTACCTTCAAATATAGCAAAAAATATACCGTTATTCATCAAACAAACTTGGGTCCATTATCCAAACCTCGGTTCTCCAACTTCACATGGTCATAACTCTCTAATTGTGAGGATTTATGTGACGTTCTACATACCACCAAAAATGGCATGAAAAACACTATCCATCTAGGATAGTTTCCCTGACAAATTCATTGTTCTTCATCTCATTATTCCACAATTAAGCATGGGTTCTCTTACTCCGCAAAGCGTCTTCCTGTGAGGGCTTTCACCGTAAGGGGACCACTTTGGAGTTCATCCATATTTACTTCTTATCAACCATGAAAAAAAAATAATGAGTCATATTTACATAAAAAAATCTTGGGTCCATTACCCAAACTTTGTGCTACGGGGCTTTCTTCAAGGGTTGACATCAATGACAACCAACCTTAATCAACATCTTCTACCGTTCTAATTGTTCATCTGCTACTCTTTTGGATTTTGCTTCAGTTGTTTCTTTTTCACTTTCTCTTCTCTGGGCCTTAGCTTCTTCGATTATTTTTTTAGCTTCTGCCTTGGATTTCAATCTCTTTTTCTCCAATTCCTCATCTTTCTTGACCTTGTATTTCTCTTTAGAGATTAATTTATTTTGATCCTCTTGAAAAAACCTTTGAAATTGATCTTGATGAAACTTCTTGTCTGGCAGGATCATTAGGCAATTTTTGTAATACCTCTTCATAAAAAGGACACGTTTAAATCTGTCTTCTTCAAAATATACCACGTGTGTATTAGGATGAGTAAGATCCATGGATATAACATGAATCACTACGAGCTCATGTGGATGATGTCCCTTCACACTCCCCAGGCATAAACACAAATCTTGTAAGGCCTCCACTTCTTTTCTAGCATGTTTTTCATTCATTAGACTATAGTTTCCTATGTGTATAGGAAACAGAGGCCAAATTTTTTTACTATTTCTCATGAGAAAGGAAGTAACCCCTGTTCTTATGGTCTGGTAGGACATTTCACTCATCAAAAGTGATCTGGGACGAAGTATGGAAAAAGATGAGGGGCTCATGTAGTGCCATATACTCTCACATAGGTGCAATATTTTCCTAGATACCAATGAACTATCCCTTTCATTCCAACACTAGCTTCACTTGAAATTATAAACCTTGAGAACACAAAAATAATAGTGTAAAGAGGGGAGAGGAAATGATCACAAATATCATAGAAATACCTCTTGTAATTTATGTTCCAAATCTTAGAGAAATATACATGCACATGGGGTTGATATTGGTCCCAATTCCATCCAAGATTGGGGAATGGAATGGAGGAAAAGATAACATCAATGAAATATGATGACATATAGAAGCATGGTTTTTTAATACCTGGAACATTTTTCACATTGATACATATGTTTCATATCCACAATGGTATGAGCCATGGGTAGCCAATTTGTCTTAAAATGTGTGCACTTATCTTTTCCATATAATTGGTTCAAAATCGCTATCAACATCTTATATGGTGCCTTGAACTATTGTGTGGGGATGATATTCTATCCTTTCTTGAATGGTCTGTCTTCGTCCACCTACTAGTTCTTCAATAATTTGGTTGGGCCTTTGTTATGTTGAGAAAACCCCTTGAGGAATGACTCATTGAGGGAGCACGCGGTCTCGAGAAGGTGATATATTGTACTAGCATCTTCAAGTCTCAGAGTTGTTTTTCTTCCATATTCCATAATTATGGCCGAGCTTGGGTCAAACTACTTGAAGCACTACTGGGCCACCTCATTGTAAGGAAATAATGCATGTCAGGAAGATACCATGTGAATTCCGCTCTTCTGGATGTTCTGGTACACTTCAAGGTATTCATATTCTGGAGGAAAGTACCCAGTATGGAAGATCCTGTATTTCTTGTCATATATAAGGGAATGATATTCATTGGTATGCTAGGTTGTATCAATTACTAAAACGTCTTCCTGGAGGGAAGAAGTTTCAGGTGCGGAAGTTGAAGCAGAGGGTGCCAAATTATTGGATCTTCGGGTTGTATGACTTGCCATAGATTATTATTTATATCCTCCAATCAACACATTAATCATCCGTTATTTGAATAACGAAAAATCATTCAACAAAGAAATTCAAAATAACAATAAACCTATGATTATACTGAAAACAATGCTTCCTGGGCATTACAGAGCTGATTAATGCAAAACAAAGTGGCTACTCAGCATATGAAGAAAATATAATATATCAATGAGGGTTAGGGCCATAATATAGGATTTAATTACCCCAACAAACAAATTAAATGATCTGTGTACTATGAACAATTAAAAATCTAGAGCGTTATTGTGCCATTAATGCGATTTGAAATCCGTATTTTCCCAAATCCATGCATCGGAATGATATGGGGTGAAAATTTGAAACCATGGTCGTCAGAGTTGTTTCTATAAGAGGAGGAATGTTGATAGAGTAAATTGCACTCCAATACATAGGTATAGAGGAATATTCCATACCTGGTTTTGATTTACGTGCCAAAAATTTAAGGACGTGGACGGTTATATAAGCCATCAGAGTTGTTTTCGTTGGAATGAAAAAGTTCACCACTATATTCACACTCTGATGCAAAAGAATCAAATATTTTTTCCCTTTTTAATATTGATTTCTATGTTGAAGGTCAAAGTTTGAGAAATGTTATGAGTGTGCTATCAAAGTTTCTCAATCGGTGTTCAAAATATTGGAGAAGTTTCACAACTCTGATGAGAAGGGTATCGAAGAATATTCCCTTTCTCGAGAAATGTGTGATATTGAGAAAAACAAACAATAAGTCAACAATTGATTTTTCATTTTGTATAGCATGGATCAATCGACGCCGACCAAGTTATAAATCTATTTTCGTACAGGATTAAGAAAGCATGACATCTTATCATCAATGTGTTTATCTCTCCACCAATGATCTCGAAGTTGAAAGTTGTTCACGGGAAATATTACTCTGATAAGGATTATTCCAATAGAACCCTTTCTGATATGACTATCAGAAAGGTTTCTACCAGAATATAATCAAAATACGTGTTGATATTATCCCGAATAAGACTCTGAAGGTAAGAAAACGATTATAAATTCCTTTTCTCTGATTAATATAGTGATATCATATCAATAACACAATTTGTACGTTTGAGCGGGATGAGAGGAAAAATCATTTATTGAGAAAGGACCGATTAGTGTGGCAGGGAACATGATAATTCAACTTCAAAATGCAGATAGGAGTAAAAAGAGAAGACTTTCAGGATGCATAAGAAAAATGAACAATTCCTTATGCTAGTTTCTTTCCAATAACATAGTAATATAGTACCTTGCAAAAATATTTTAAAAAGGGGGGGAACCTAATTAAAATATATATTGAATGCGATATTTTAAGTGGGTTGTTGTGGGGGAGACACAACAGGGGGATCCCATCAACATGGTGTCATATACAAATTGAATGTGCGAGATAGGGGTTGCAGACCATGCAGGGGAAGAACTTTGAGAGATTATTTGTTAATGTTTTCTTTGATAGAACGACTGAGGCATTGCACCATTATTACAAAGAGAAATGGGGAGAGAGATTCCTCTTGTAAAATACCTCTTGAGGGAAAGAAGGGTCTGGAAGGCACACCATTTATCAGGATATACAAGAAAGAATAAGAAGTGAGGGAAAATATCCAATTAAGCTAGGCTTAATTAAATCCAAAGGCTAGGAAATGTGAACTCATGTACTTCCAGCTTAGAGTATCGAAGGACTTGGAGAGATCCAACTTAATGAGCATACCAGGAGTACCAGAAGATTTTAGGGTGTGAATAACCTCATGGGATAGAATAAAAATATCCATAATTTGGTGCCCCTCAATGTAACCAGACTGTTCATGAGAGATAATGAAAGAAATATGAGGTTTGAGCTGAAGGGAAATTACCTTTGTGATTAGCTTGTAAATGATAATGGAAGAAATGCATAATTACATATATAATAGCAGCATTGTCGAAGGATTGAACTTACCAACAAACTCTTCATTTTCTCACAACTATGTGTTGAGGGGTCTGAGATCCCTTTAACTCAACAACAAGAACAAAACCCGCTTAAGAGGCCCAATTAGACTCGTAAGCGTTTGATGAGTGGTAAGGTTCTCTAGATTTGTGATCTGTCTGTAATTTTCGATGGGCTTTAATAGTGATTGATGGATATGTATTTTCTGTGAAACCTTTCCTCAGGCTACACAATTCTCTTTTTGGTTCTTTTCTAACATTTATAACAAAATAAAGATAGAGATTAAACTAAATGGCAGAGGGAAGTTAAATTGTGTGTTGGGGGAAGACCGGGTTTTATGATAACCTTTATACCTTTGCATGCAGACGAAAAATATCTAAACTACTTCAAACTAGCAATAATACCATTTTGGCTAGTAAACACTCAACATCGTCTGAGATAATAGTTACATAAAGAAAATATATACGTGACAAGAAGTTTGTGTAAGAAAAGTAATTTTCAATGCTCTATTATCAATCATAGGTTAATACAATCGATTTCTATTCATCAATTAGAATAAAAGAACTGTTGCAACATTATAAGATAACTTAAAATAAAAGATACAACAACTCTTACTCAATACAACAACAACTATTGAATTCGAAGACATAGATAATCCCCTTCGGTCCAATCACATTCATGCCTCGGATGAAAGAAGTGTCTTTGGTTATAAACATAACTTCTTAATTAAAATAACTTGCACATAAATAGTTCTCTTACAATATTCCATAAAAATTAATTCTCTCCAAAACCATCGACCTTGTGTCCAAGGTCGATGCTCTTTTTTACAAAAATGACTAAACTAAAAATAACTACTAAAGTTGTGTTAAGTCAAGAAAATGACATGTGGTGGACTTTATCTATCTGTACTCTTTCACCTCTCTTGAGATCATTTGGTCATTTGACTAAAGTGGATTGTTCCTTTTGTACTCTGACCATCTGAAGAAGAGATCTTCACATGTATTTGAATACGGGAACCTATGTTGGTCCATCGGAGCGGAGAGAACCTCCTTCATCTCAATTTACCATTCTTTGTACTTGATTAGTTTAACACTCAAGCACTGTAAGACTGTGAGATATTTAATCAGAGGCTCCATGAACCTCTTCACTTGACCCATGATCATGCTTGAAACCTATGAAATATATGTTTCACATACATGGTATTGTTGTTCATGCTTCTTAACTATGTCATGTAAGTCAACGAAATATTTTGGTGGAACGAACTCTGGCAAGTCGATATTTCTCATTTCATTATTGATTTTCTCCCCAATTTTCTCACACTCTTCCCATCTCTCCTGCATTTTCCGCTGGGGCTCTTGGACCATGCTTACCCAATGTTCAACTTCCTTCCTTATTTGGGCGATGTTGTTATCCATCAACATTCGGATGCCTTGCTCTTTTGTATCTTGGCCCTTCTATACCTCAATGATGTAGTCTATATGTTCTAAGGCTTGATTTTCCTTCTCATACCATCGTTGTATGTATTTACAAGATGCCAACCCCATGAGGGTATCTTCTTGGAAATCCGCTATGCGAGAGGTGAAGAGGTCTCTTTCCCTTGTGAGTTGTGCATACATTTATCGAAACTCACACTTAAAGAGTACCACTGCCTATGTTGAATTTTGGTAATACTCTGTTTGATGTCGCATATGGTCCAGTTCTTTATTCATGGTGGATACCTCCCTTTCATCCCTTTTGTCCCTGTCTAAAGTGGCATCGGTTATGGCCATCCCTGATCCGATTAGCTAAGTCATATTATCATTTTATGTGTCAAACAACGTCTCCTCTGTGGTTATGAGAAGTGTGCTATTAAGAATGAGCTTCCTTTTTTTGACTATTCTTCTCATCACAACCTTTATTTTCCCATCATAAGAAATCACCTATATATTGGTGACTTCATCTACTAGTTTAGGAATCTGTTGATCTCCCTAGGACAGAGTATTTCCTAGGCTTCCCTCCGTGTAGAGGTGTTCCATGGCAGGTTCTCGTAGTTCCCTAGCAGGGGAAATTCTTGTATGTTCTGGTGAATTGGCCTCCTAGTGGTCCTTGTCAACTAATGGAGTCATGGTCCTAGATGGGGAAGTAGGTGAAGGATCGACATTACCTGGGAGTTCAGCCGTTGAGATGTCGATTTTTGGCTACCCCATTCCTTCTTCTTATTCACCAGCATCCAAGTCATTCTTGGATTTTTCATTATGAGGTTGTGTTCCCAATTGATCAAGAAGTATAGTTTCAAGAGTGCTTCTAGCTACCCAATATCCTTCTTTAGGATTTGGAGTCACATCATTAGAAACTGGAGGAGATGTTTCCCATGTTTCCTTCTTCTGTGTGATTGGCACTGGGGTTATGTGCGAGCTCTCTGAATCTTCCTCATTTTCATATATCATGATTAAATCTATGAGGACAGTAGGAATACCAATCCCACTTGATGTTTTTGCTGACCTTAGATGAGCTATAGTAGTCATTGATGATCCTACGTATGGTGACATAGGGTTGGGGTTTTCTTGATCAACTATCTCCCCTAGTGGAATTGTCTCTGAGCCATTTAGCTCTTCCTCATGATTACTTGTATCGACCAGGGTAATCCTCAAGGGTCCTATCAAAGGGTTAAGTGGGGGATCTTCCCCTAATATTTGCATAGCTCTTTCATCTTCTTCTAGTAACAATATCCCCCTCCTCTGTGCTTCTGCTGCTTCTACTGCTTTGTTTTCTTGTATTACCCTGAGGGATTCTTGAGATGTTTGCTTTATTGTATCCACTTTCTCATCCATAGTCGTTGCTTTGAATTTGGTCATGTCAGGGTTATCCCTTCTATGGAGCACTTCTTCCTAGTCTTGGGCACCCTCGATGAAGATCTCATATTCGAAGCTATCATGAGAATATGGCCAGCATGAAGACACCTGTGACGCGTGTTAGAGTACCAGGCCTTTTGGATCATGCTTACGAAAATGACCTCTGGGGAACCAATACTCAAGTTGAATCAATCCCTCTTGTTTCTCATGTGCAATTTATTTTACCATGTAAAACCTTATATGAAAACCATAGGGTATGAAATCCCTCTTCTTATCATTTACCAAAGAGGCATTATAGACTTGCAGAATGGTCTGGTAACAAATTTCTCCCAAAATGAGACGGTTTGGGACATGAACGAGAAGTAGGTGTGGCATGCCAGTAGCTTCGAATACTCTGATATAAGTGCTTGTTTCTTCAAAATACCAGTGGCCTACTTTGGAAATCATCTTTTTGGTTGTCGCTGAAATCCTTGGGAATTATTTTATAAATATATGAAATGCACTCGGGCTATGAACTCATCACATATCAGGGCGTAAAACCTTTTTTACCTATTTTCCCATAGAATTATGAAATAAACATGCATGGGTAACTCAACAACATGCCATGTTAAATTCATACCCGCGAAAACATTTCTTGCGCATATTACGTCCAACAGGTGCGATGCCATGTGGAAAACTCGTGTTTCTCCATCCTTTGGTGTTTGGTCCTGTAGGATGTTGGTGTTCAACTATTTGGAAATGATGGCTCCCCAATTGAAACTACTCTCGAAGATTGCCATGGTATATGCCAAGGGAATCCATGCTTCTAAAAACTTAGAGTAATATTTTTCGCATACAATCGGAAAATTAGTTCCATTAGATACATATAATGCTCCATGAGGTTTACCGTGTTGTACCAACTGTTTCTCCTATTGGTGAAATTATTATCTTATTTCCACCATGAGACCACTAACCTGCTGGCATCATGGAACTCATAAAATCTGACCACAAATTCTGTATTTAGTCTCTCCTCTGGGTCTCTAAGATTGTAGTATTTTTGGACCTCTATTGGGAGAAAGACACCAACACATTCGCCCTCCTCATTATTGACTGTGCATTTTTTTGTGTCTGTTTGGTCAATCATCCATCTTAGGGTTTCAATGCAGGGAAAAACTGGTGTTTGACGGGCCACCATATGTAGATATGATCACCTAATGTTTGGGAAAACCTGGTCATCCAATATCCCGACGTCCTCGTCGCTGTGAGGTGTAAACTCTAGGTAATATTCCTGATTGATTTTGTTAAAAATATCTCCCCAGTGTGGGAGCATTACTTTATATCTGGTGCTCGCCTCTGTGTCCCCGAACATTGGAGTCTGGGTGAGCTATTTCTTAGTTGAATTTCGGATGACCGATTCCATTTTTGAAACGAAATCAAGTTCTCTTGTGGAAACTGGTGCCGACCTTTCGTCGACCTCCAATTCTTTCATCTTGGACACTCTTGGTGAGTGTCTGGTCGTTGGCTTTCTTGGAGGCATCTTCCTGCACAAAAAACATAATAATAAGCTACAAGCCAACCGTGACGAGTGTTATTTGACGAAATATCAAATGTAATCAATAAAGACCATGCTTACCTCTTCCTCGCAGGAAATGATCTGGGCTTACTGGTAATTGAAGTGGAATAATGACCTGTTACCTCTTCAATTCTCTCTCATGCTCCTTTGTCTACTCGGGATATCAACGATTTGTGAATGGAACAACATGCTTGGGCATGAATCTCATAAATTTAACACATACCTACCTTGTCACATCGAGTCTCAAATTCGGGAGTACATATATGATCTATACAATCTATAGAAGAATATACACCATGCTTAGGATTAAATGTAACGCAGGTTGGTGGGGCAGGAGCATGTTATTTTAAAGTTCATCGACAAATTCAAATTTCAGTGCACGACGTCGTGTTATTGGTTACATGAAGCTTTTAAGTGTTTTAACAAATCGTAGACCTAATACTTCTGTTAGATAGAGGTGTCTTCTTAAATTACCTGAGCATTCTTTGCACTCCAACGAAACTAGTATGATCGATATCAGGGATAAAGTAGGATCACAGATCGACCAAGTTCATTGACGGATAGAGATTCAAACTAAAATAAAAAAAATTCGGTGTTCTAGAAATCTGTTGGTAGTTGAAAGGTGCATCAACGTCGACAAATTGTCTTTAATGTTGTTTCGTTGCCCCCCCTAAGAAAAAGTTCCAATGCCTATCCAAACCATCGTACAATGCTGACGTGGAAGTATAAATATGACACAAGGGGACATTAAAACATGAAGTGGGTAATACCTAAGCAATACAGATTGTTCACGTGGAAAAAACACGTGGCGGTTAATTTGACCCCTTGGGTGTGAGAACTTTAATTTTCGACATCGGTGATTTTCCTTAGGCATACGTGTTTTGGCACACAGTTTCTCCCATTTTTGCGATGCCGACAAGATATCAACGATCGACGATTGACGATTGTTGTTTCCCAGTTAACATTTTATCTTTCGATTTTCACCGATGCCGATGGTACGTCGACAATCAACGATTGATCATTATCATTGTTATGTGGGGCATTTTGCCTTTCAGATTTCACTGATGCCAATGATACATCGACAATCATTTGTAAGGACTTAATTTCGTAGACCAGATCCGCCGATGGGCGCATGGAGTCTTTATAAAAAAATTTTTGAGTTGTATACACTTAATCTAATGCCACGTTTACTTAGAGAAAAATGTCAATCTGTTCAACAAAATTCAAACCAAACCGAATGCAATTGATGATAGAACACAACAAAAGGAAAAACTATTGATCCATGCACAACTGACTCTTACTCATAAATGACAAAGTGGTACCCAAAAGACAAAATTCACAAGGATTTTTAGGGTGTGTTGAGTGCTCAACAAATGGTGATTCTCTGGGCAAAAACAAAATCTCTTCTCCTTCCCTGGTGCTCAACTTGTGAAAATTGGTCAAGAAACTATCTAGATTTATTCTATTATTTCAACAAAATCTTTTTTATCAATGTGTACACAAGTTCCCATGTCCTTAATTTGGATCTACTTGTGGGGTTTATCTTTTTCGCCCCCTTTCCTGTTAACTGCAATGCATGTCCTTTCTATACAAGAGCCAGGTAGGGCGTCCATTGGCGTGAGGCCATTTAGCTATCATTCCTTTCTCATGGTGTTGCTCCACTGCCAGCGAGCATCCATATCCTTGAAGAAGTTACCCATACATCACATACCTTGCTACACTACCAACGAGCATCCATAGACCCGAAGGAGTTATCTGCATACCCTCTCGGACTTTACACTCTTTTTATGGATCATATTTTTCTAGAATAATTACCAAGAATGAGTTAGAGAGAAGGATATCTGTTTTTTGAGAAGGTGAAACTGTTAAGATGGAGATTTCCCCGACTTTGTCCATAGATACATCTGATTATTTATATCTATCCATATTTCTATTTAGCTCTACCAGGCCACTAGGCATATATTTCATCGCTTCCCTAGGTAGTATGCTTACTAAGACAAATAGGATTTTGAACATTTGTGTTTTCCCAACGTCTCTATTTTGCATGTAAGTGTAGGTCAGGAGTAGAGTCCGCTTCACCACATTTATTAAAGTCAACCACTTCTTTACAAAACACAACTTAATTAAAGGAAAATAACAAG
>ML794209.1:398142-420149 GCA_009831015.1 Picea engelmannii | reverse complement strand
GACCCATAGGGAATTATGAAGCAAATTATGCCAATTCCTCTGATTTTCAACAACCTTTTTTTTTCAATTCTCACTAGGTTTTTATTAGTTGACTCCTCTACCCCATTCCCTTGTACATAGTAGTTTGTAGAATATCTTACTATGATCCCCTTATCAAGGGAAAATTCTTCCAAGCGCATGGAAGAAAAGTATGCAACATTGTAAAAAATGAGGACAAAGGGAATCCCAAACCTTGTTATTAGTTGTTGTTATAAAAATTGGATCACTACCTTTTCATTAACGTGCATGAGAGGGATATCCTTCGTCCATCTCGTGAAATAAACTGTAGCAGTCAAGATATATTTATATTGTTTCAAAGAATTGGGAGTAATTTCTCTTTTGACATCTATTCCACATTGCTCAAATGGTATGGATATGGTCACCAGATGGAGTGGAATGGCTACCCTCTTTTCCCTACCGACGCTTACTTAACAAGATTTACATTTCCTGGCATAAGCATGAGAGTCCCTGAACAATTTAGGCCAATAATACCCAACCCTTAATATTTTGTGAGCTATGGTTTCTCCCATAAAATTTCCACCTGCTGGGCCGACATGGAGTTCTCTCAGTACCTTTCCTGCATCATCATGTTCAATACATTTGAGGAGTGGTACTCCATCATAGTTTACGCGAAAAGCACATAAATTATGAGGCGATATTGAGTGGAATTTAACCTGAGAGCTCTTCTTTCTCTAGGGTTTAGGTTTTCTTGACAGGTTCCATGGTGTAGGAGATAAGACAGATTTTCATAACAAGATGATTGCCTGGGAGGAACATATAAGGTTTCACTGCACCATAATGACAACTCATTTTCCCAACCAGTGTCTTATGCGTTAATAATATCTTGGGCCTCAGCAGCAAGTTTACACAATCCTTGACCTTTGACTATTTTGGCAGGTTTTATGTCTAGATAAAATTCTTGGATGAATGTCATACAATTTCCCCTTCTTTCTCCCATCTCCTGTTGAGTGAACAAAGATCATACCGCTGGATGAGGTACTATGAATTTCGTGTGGTTCTTCAGGATATAGGATCTAAAATGTTTGACTGCTTTATATACTATGTAATCATGTTTGTCTATAGCAGGGTAGTTCAGTTTGGCTCCTTTAAGGTTAGTGCTCATAAATGATACCAATGCCTCATTATTTTCATCATCCTTCTAGGTAAGTATGATGGCCAAGGATTGGTCAAAAGAAAAGGTATAAAGGAAAAAATCTTTGTTGAAATGAGGGATTCGTAGCACTAGTGCTTGGGATATTGCAGTTTTGATGTTATTGAAAGCACCTTTCTTCTCTTCATCCCATTCAAACTACACATATTTTCAAATCATTCTTTGTAAAGGTTTGGCATTTTCGGCGAAGTCAGGAGTACATTTTCTTACAAAATTGGTTTTCCGAAAGAAAGATTGCATGGACTTTTTATTGTGAGGCAAGGGGAGTTGAGCTATCACTTTTATCCGCTCAGGGTTGATGCTAATTCCTTCTTGAGATATGAAATGACCTAATAATTTTCCTTCCTCTACACCAAATATGGTTTTCGTAAGGTTCAAAGATATTCCATATTTACTACACATTTCAAAGATCTGAGTCAAATGATGAATGTGGTCTTCCTTGTTTTTTGAGTATACTATTACGTCATTTAAATAGACTATCACACACTTTTTAATCAATCCCTGAAAATCTATGTCCATGGCCCTCTGGAAGGTTTCTCCTGCATTATTTAACCCGAAGGGCATGCGTTTATAAGAAAAGGTTCCCCACTTGGTTCAGAAGGTAGTTTTTAATTGATCATCTTCTGAAACCAGGACTTGGTTATATCCCGAGAAACCATCTAGGAGAAAAAAAATCTCAGAGTCGGATACTGTCTGTAAGATCTTTTCCATGGGTGGGAGTGGGTAGTTATTGTTTTTGGATGCTATGTTAAGGTTTCTGAAATCCACACACAAACGGATCTCCCCAGACTATTTTCTGATAGGAACTAGATTGGCTACCCATGCAGAGTCTCTTACCTGAAAGATAATCTTGGCATCTAATAATTTCTTCATCTCTTGATACATTAGAGGTTCCAGAGATGGGTGATACTTCCTAAGCTTCTGTTGGAAGGGTTTTATTCCATATTTCAATGGGATCGTATGCTGGATAATGTGAGTATCATATGTTTTCAATTCTCAATAAGACCAAGCAAAGACATATTGGTATTCTTCAAATAGTTTAATATAAGATTTCCTATCTTCTTTGGACACTGTCTTTCCTAGGTTGACATTCTTGGGATTCTCGGGGGCGCCTAGGTTTATAGTTTCGTATATGGGACATGAGCTCCCTATTTTTTCATTATTTGTCCCTCTAAATATTTCCCTTAGGTTGAAAAGGTTCTCCATATTGGCCACTACTTTTGGTATCGTGTGAAACTTTGGTTTGTCATCAGAGTGATCTGTTCCCTTTTTCTGTTCCTGGAGACTTGATTCTTTGAGTAGTTATTGGAATATTTCATCATCAATAGTCAAATCCTTAAAATTTTCATGATTAGTCATAAAATCTACAATCTGTTCATCCCCTTCAAATAATTTCCAGTTAGAAATGTTGTTAGGTATCGATGGTTTGTAGAGCAGTTCTATTTCAAACCTTGAGGCTTCATAGTCTTCTAAAGGATATAATCTTGAGGCCGCAACAACTAGAGCATTAGCAAGGGTATTTTGCATCTTGGGAACATCAGTAATGTTGAAGTCCTAGAAATTATCTATTAGTCTGTGCACCTCTTGCTGGAGATTTATTAAGTGATGTGAATTGCAATGAATAATATTCTTCACTTTCCTGACAATAATTTCAGAGTCTCAAAAAAATTTCAGTTCCTTGATGTTTAAGTCGATGGATTTCTTTAGTCCCTGGACTAGAGCTTCATATTCAACAGTGTTATTAGTGCATTCAAATTCTAATCTGCAGGATAAGAAGTTTTGTTTCCCCTTTGGTTCAATGAGGATGCATCCTTCTCCCGACCCCTCTTGTGATTTAGAACCATCAAAGCACATCGTCCAAATTTATGGGGGGGAATTTCTAACTTCTTCATGTCTAGCTATTTTTTCACTTTCAAACTCCTTGTCTACTACTCCTGTCGAAGAACCATGAAAAATTATTCTTTCTCCTGCGACTGCTAGTAAGTCTATTTGGAATATCATTTTATATTTTTTTGCGGACGATACATTAGACATGTGAGGGGAGAAATTACAAAAATCAGAATCATAGGAGTAGTTTCCTAACATATGGAAATATGTTGACGAGGGTTCAATTGGGGTCTCTAAATCAATGACAGTATGTTTGAGGTATCTTTCTCTGTCAATCCTGATCATGTTTGGATGTCCTTTCAATGAAAACCAGAGGTGATCCCAATCGGTACTAAAGTATCCGTTCAATTTTTCAGACCAGTCTCGGCTAAGTAGCATTCCATAGGCCTCCGGTATGTCCACCACAATTATGTCGATTACTTGAACAAATTTGGGGTGTGTATCAATTCTGGTCATGACACATTTCAATTCCCCAATGACCTTTACCTAAGTTCTATCTAGTTGTATAACATGTTTATCCCTTTTGACTAGGGTTGCGTTCAGTTTCTTGCAGATTTTCAATGGAATGACATTTGAAGATGCTCAGGTATCGATCAGGCATTTATGTAAATTTGTGTTAAAAACCTCAAAAATCAAGAGGAAAGGAGGAACAAAAGGCCTTCTTTTTTTATCCAAAGAACAAGCATTCACATTCGACTTATTTGTTAAGTTTGTGGGAGATGGGACATCACCTTGGTTAATGTTTTTCATAGAGGTATCTATTAATTTCAAGGCATGTAACATAAAATCCTTTTGTTGAGGAATCCTACACATGTCCATGACAAACAAGTTAGCTTTCATCTTATTCAAGTCCTCTACTACATTGTAGTCCATCTTAGGTGTTTCCCATGTATGTATGTTTGTGTGACCTTTTTTGGGATGAAAATAGGGGTTTGGGGCAATCAGCTGCTGGATTTCCTCGAGAATATTGAGTAGTGGTAGGATTAGTTTGGGCAAGTTTACTTTTACTTCGCGTATGTATATCTAGAATTTTATCCCGGGGTCCCTGTATCTCAACAACGTCATTGAAAGGTATCAGGTGATCAGAATCCCATATCAACATGGCAGTCTCTGTAGGTGGTCCTTGACTTTCTTGATCGATAACACCTATTTCCAAGCCACTGGGTTGTTCAGTTAGAGAGCATTTTTCTAGGAATCGATTAGCCATTAGATTCATAGCATGCAACCATTGGGGGTAGTCCATTTCTGAATGGTTTTCTTGATGGTACGTGCATAAGGATTCATATGATACGTTCCCTAAGTCAATGTTCAGGTTGGCTGGGGGAGGTTCTATAGCCTTGAAAGGTGGGTTCCTTTTAAAAAAAGGTTTATAAGGCCTTTGAATTTCGCTTTCTTCCCCCAAATTCCTTTTCATTTCTATGATCTCGTTGGAGAGTTTTTTGACCATTCGCTGCAGGTTTTCTAGATCCCCTCCCTCTTTCTCAACACCTTGTTTTGTTTGTTTTCCTGGGGGTCTTGCTAACAAAATTCCTCTCTTATGTATAGGTTGGGTTTCCTTTTTTATTAGTGAGATCCGACCTTCTTTGCGTCCTTTCATTTGGATTTCAATTGTTTTATCTTCTTCGAAATTTTCATCTAGAGTATGTTTGGCAACCCTTTTTACGAACATGGAAATAGAAGCTGGGATAGCATTAGCATATACTTCGATTTGAAACTCCTGGGTAGGTTTAGCCTTGGGTTGGAAATTGTTAAAAATGGTGGTGAACCTTTGGTTGAAATCTTTAACCTATTCTTTTGGACTCATAGTGGCAGAGAAAAGATCAGCCATTAAAGCTCCTGTAGTATTTTTTTCGACAAATTTGTCCAAGAAATCCTTTTGAAACTTTGTCCAACTAGTTATGGAACCAACTGGTAAGTTGAAATACCAAGTCGAGGTTGAGTTTTCAAAGGTATAAGGAAAAATTTTGCACACTACATCTTTGTGTTGCACATTCATCAACCTTATAGCTAATATGAACATATTAATATGGTCCTCAGACAATCCAGAGGTTTCAGAGTCAAATTTAGGAATTATTTTTTCTGGATGTCTGGGTAGGTTATGCACCCGTCCTGAGATTTCCAAAGCATCTCTGGCCAACCATGGTTGATTGTCTCTAGGATGATCTCCCCTTTCTCCATTGTTATCATTATTATCCTCCATTTCTTCTTATTCAAAACCTGAGCGATATAAGTTAGACCCTTCCTCTTCAGACTCAAAATCATCGGGTTTAGAGTAATTACCAGTTGGCGTTTCGAGTATCAGATTAAGGGGTTGTTCGATCTCTGTGAGGGACAAATATATCTGGTCTTCTACCATTTGAACAAATATTTGGTTGGGGGTGTCAAAAAATGGTCTACTTATTTGTTTTCTTCGAGGAAGTAAAGGAGATAAAGGTAATGCTCAGATCTATCGGGCATAAGCTCTGGTGATTCTCCTGAACTTATTTAACTCTTGGTGGGGAAGAGCATATGGTATTTCAGGGTATAGGTGTTCTTCCTCTTCATTTTGAGGTGAGTTACTCGTATCAGGAGTACTCTTTGTATGTGGGTTGTCTTGAGAGTGACTAACCATGCATGTGGGTTGTTTTGAATCTATAGGCTATGATGTGGAATATATTATCAGAAATATTGTTAACCATGCATTTGTTCAGGCCCTCCTTCTAGTGCCAATTCTATTGAAGGGTCTAAGATCCCTTTAACTCAACAACATGAACCAAACCCACTTAAGAGGCCCAATTAGAATCGTAAGCGTTTGATGAGTGGTAAGGTTCTCCAGATTTGTGATCTAGCTGTAATTTTCGATGGGATTTAATAATGATTGATGGATATGTCTTTTCTGTGAAACCTTTCCTCAGGATACACAATTCTCTTTTTGGTTCTTTTCTAACATTTATAACAAAAGAAAGATAAAGCTTAAAACTAATGGTAGAGGGAAGTTAAATTGTGTGTTGAGGGAAGGATGGGTTTTAGGATAACCTTTGTACCTTAGCATGCAGACGAAAAATATCTAAACTACTTCAAACTATCAATAATACCATTTTGGATAGTAAACACTCGACATCCTCTAAGATAATAGTTACATAAATAAAATATATACATGACAAGAAGTTAGTGCAAGAAAAGTAATTTTCAATGCTCTATTATCAATCATAGGTTAACACAATCGATTGCTATTCATCAATTAGAATAAAAGAACTGTTGCAACATTATAAGATAACTTTAAATAATAGATACATCAACTCTTACTCAATACAAAAAAAAATATTGAATTCGAAGACAAAGATAATCCCCTTCGGTCCAATCACATTCACGCCTCATATGAAAGAAGTATCTTTGTTTCTAAATAGAACTTCTTAATTAAAATAACTTTCACATAAATAGTTCTCTTACAATATTCCATAGAAATTCTTTCTCTCCAAAACCATCGACCTTGTATCCAAGGTCGATGCCCTTATTTATAAAAATAACTAAACTAAAAAAAGCTACTAAAGTTGTGTTAAGTCAAGAAAATAACACGTGGTAGACTTTATCTATCTGTTCTCTTTCACTTCTCTTGAGATCATCTGGTCATTTTATTGAAGTGGATTGTTCCTTTCGTACTTTGACCATCTGCAGAAGAGATCTTCACATGTGTTTTCATAAGGGAACCTGTGTTGGTCCATCAAAACAGAGAGGACCTCCTTCATCTCAATTTCCCATTCTTTGTACTTGATTAGTTTAACACTCAATCACTGTAAGACTACGAGAGATTTAATTAGAGGCTCCATGAACCTCTTCACTTGACCCGAGATCATGCTTGAAACCTAGAAAATCTATGTTTTGAATACCTGGTCTTGTTGTTCATGTCTCTTAACTATGTCACATAAGTCGGCGAAATATTCTGGTTGATCGAACTCTGGCTAGTCGATATTTCTCATTTCCTAATTGATTTTCTCCCAACGTTTATCACACTCTTCCCATCTCTCCTTCATTTTTCGACAGGGATCTTGGACCATGCTTACCCAGTGTTCAACTACCTTCCTTATTCGGGCAATGTTGTTTTCCATCAACACTCGGATACCATGCTCTTATGTATCTCGTCCCTTTTGTACTTCGCTGATGTAGTCTATGCATTCTAAGGATTTATGTGCCTTCTCATACCATCGGTGCATGTATTTACAAGTTTCCAACCCCATGAGGGTATCTTCTTGGAAATACACTATGCGAGTGGTGAAGAGGTCTCTTTCCCTTGTGAATTGCACATACATTTATGGGAACTCACACTTCAAGAGTACCACTGCCCGTGTTGAATTTTTTTAATACTCTTCTTGATGTCGCAAATGGTCAAGTTCTTTCTTCATGGAAGCTACCTCCCTTTCATCCATTTTTCCCCTATCTAAAGTGGCATCAATTATGGCCATCCCTACTCTGATTAGCTCAGTCATCTTAGCATTTTTCATGTCAAACAACGTCTCCTCTATGTTTATGAGAAGTGTGCTATCAAGCATGATATTCCTTTTATATATTGTTCTTATCATCGAAACCTTTCTTTTCCTTTCATAATAAATCACTTGTATATCGACGACTTCATCTATTGGTTCAGGAATCTATTGATCTCCCCAGGACAGAGTATTTCCTAGGCTTACTGTCGTGTAGAGGTGTTCCATGACATGGTCTCTTGGTTCCCTAGCAAGGGAAATTCCTGTATGTTCTGGAGTCTTGGTCCTTTATGGGGAAGTAAGCGAAGGATCAACATTAGCTAGGAGTTCGACTGTTGAGATGCCAATTTTTGGTTTCTCCATTCCTTCTTCTTGTTCACCAGCATCCAAGTCATTCTTGTAGCTATCATTATGAGGATGTGTTCTCAATTGATCGAGAAGTACAGTTTCAAGAGTGCTCATAGCTACCAGGTCTCCTTCTTTAGGATTTGGAGTCACATCATCAGAAACTGGAGCAAAGTTTTCCCCTGGTTCCTTCTCCTGTGTGATTGGCACCAAGGTTATGTGTGATGCCTCTGACTCTTCCTCATCGTCATATATCATGATTAAATCTATGAGGACAATAGGCATACCCATCCCACTTGATGTTCTTACTGACCTTAGCTGAGTTGTAGTAGTCACCGACAATCCTTTCTGTGCTGACATAGGGCTGGGGTTTTTTTGATCAATGGTATCCCCTGGTGTAATTTTCTCTGAGCCATTTAGCTCTTCCTCATGATTACTTGTATCAATCAGTTTAATCCTCAAGGGTCCTATCAAAGGGTTAAGTGGGGGATCTTCCCCTAATATTTTCATATCTCTTTCGATTTCTTCTAGTAACAATATCCCCCTCCTCTGTTCTTCTGTTGCTTCTACTTCTCTTTTTTCTTCTCTTACCCTGAGGGCTTCTTGAGATGTTTTCTCTATTGTCTCCACTTTCTCATCCATAGTCATTGCTTTGAATTTGGTCATGTTAGGGTTAGCCCTTCTATGGATCACTTCTTCCCATTCATGGTCTCCCTCGGTGAAGATCTCATCTTCGAACCTATCATGAGCATGAAGACACCTGTGACGCATGTTGGAGTACCAGGCCTTTTGGATCATGCTTACAAAAATGACCTGTGGGGAACCGATAATAAAGTTGACTCAATCCCTCTTGTATCACCTTTGCAATGTATTTTACCATGTAAAACCTGATATGAAAACCATAGGGTATGAAAGCCCTCTTCTTATCCTTTACCAAAGAGGCATTATAGCCTTGCAGAATGGTCTAGTAACAAATTTCTCCAAAAATGAGACGGTCTGGGACATGAACGAGGAGTAGGTGTGGTGTGTCGGTAGCTCCAAACACTATGATATAAGTGATTTTTTATTCAAAATACCAGTGGCCTACTTTGGAAATCATATTTTTGGATGTCGATGAAAGCCTTGGGAATTATTTTCTAAATATAATGAAGTACACTCGAGATATGAACTCATCACATATCATAGTGTAATACATTTTGTAGCTATTTTCCCACAGAATGATGAAATAAACATGCAAAAGTAACTCAACAACATGCCATCTTAAATTCATACCTGCAAAAACGTTTCTTGCGTAGATTATGTCCAACATGTACAATGCCATGTGGAAAACTAGTGTTTCGCCATCCTTTGGTGTCTTGAATATTTCCACGGTATATGCCAAGGTAATCCATGCTTCTAAAAACTTAGAGAAATCTTTTTCCCCATACAATAAAAAAATTAGAGCCATTAAATACATATAAGGCTCCCTGAGGTTTACCGTGCTATACCAACCATTTCTCCTCTTGGTGAAATTATTATCCTATTTCTACCATGAGGCTAGTAACCTGTTGGTGTCATGGAACTCATAAAATATGACAACAAATTATGTATTTAGTCTTTCCTCTGGGTCTCTAAGCTTGTAGTATTTTTGGACCTCTACTAGGAGAAAGACACCAACAATTTCGCCCTCCTCATTATTTACTGTGCATTTTATCTCGTTTGTGTGGTCAATCATCCATATTAGGGTTTCAATGCAGGGAAAAAATGGGGTCTGGCAGGCCACCATATGTAGATATGATCGCCTAATGTTTGGGAAAACTTGGTCATCCAATATCCTGACATCCGGGTCGCTGTGAGGTGTAAAATCAGGGTAATCTTTCTGATTTATTTTGTTAAAAATATCTCCCCAGTGTGGGAGAATTACTTTATATCTAGTGCTCGCCTCTATGTCCCCGAACCCTGGAGGCTGGGTGAACTGTTTCCTAGTTGAATTTTGGATGATCGATTATGTTTTTGAAACGAAATCAAGTTCTCTTGTGGAAACTGGCGTCGAACTTTCGTCAATCTCCAATTCTTTCATCTTGGACGTTCTTGGTGAGCGTCTGGCCTTCATCTTTCTTAGAGGCAGCTTCCTGCACAAAAAATAGAATAATAAGATACAAGCCAACTATGACAAGTGTTATTCGATGAAATCTCAAATGTAATCAATAAAGACCATGCTTACCTCTTCCTTGCAGGAAATGATCTGGGTTTACTGGTAATTGAAGTGGCACAATGACATGTTACCTATTCGATGTTCTCTCTTGCTCCTTCGTCTGCTCATGAGATCAACGATTTGTGAATGGAACAACATGCTTGGGCATAAATCTTATAAATTTAACACATACCTACCTTGTCGCATCGAGTCTTAAATTTGGGAGTACATATATGTTCTATAAAATCTATAATAGAATCTACACCATGATTAGGATTAAATGAAACGTAGGCTGGCGGCGTAGGAGTGTGTTATTTTAAAGTTCATCGGAAAATTAAAATTTTGGTGTGCGAAGTCGTGTTATTGGTTACGTTAAGCTTTTAATTTTTTTAACAAATCACAGACCTCGTACTTCTCTTAGCTAGAGGTGTCTTCTTAAATTACCTGAGCACTATTCACACTCCAAAAAAACTAGTATGATTGATATAGGGGATAAGTAGGATCATGGATCAACCAAGGTCATCGACGGATAGAGATTCAAACTAAAATCGAAAATTCAGTATTCTAGCAATATGTCGGTAGTTGACAACTGCATCAGTGTCGACAAATTGTCTTTAACGTTGTTTCGTTGGTCTCCCCTAAGAAAAATTTCTAATGTCAATCCAAGCCACTGTACAATGATAATGTGGAGGTGATGACGTGGAAGTATATATATGACACATGGGACATCAAAAGATGATGTGGGTAATACTTGAGAAATACATACTGTTCACGCGGAAAAAACACGTGGCGATTGATTTTACCACTTGGGCATGAGAAATTTACTTTTTGGCGTCAGTGATTTTCCTTAGGCATACGTGTTTTGGCACACTGTTTCTCCCATTTTGTCGATGTCGATGATATATCGATGATCAGAGATCGTTGTTGCTAGGTTAATAGTTTATCTTTTGGATTTCACCGATGTCGAAGGTACATCGGTAATCGACGATCGATGATTATCATTGTTATGTGGGGAATTTTTCCTTTTGGATTTCATCGATGCTGACGATACATCATACATCAACAATCATTTGTAAGGACTTAATTTCACAGACCAGATCCGTTGATGGGCGCATGGAGTCTTTATAAAACAAATTTTGAGTTGTATACACTTAATCTAATGTCACGTTTACTTAGATAAAAATGTCAACTTGTTCAACAAAATTCAAACCAAACCAAATGAAATCGATAATAGAACACAACAACAAAAAATACACTTAATATAATTCCACGTTTACTTAGAGAAAAAATTCAATTTGTTCAACAAACTTCAAACAAAACCAAATGAAATCGATGATAGAACACAACAAAAAAAAAAACCATTGATCCCTGCACAACTGACTCTTACTCATAAATGACAAAGTGGTACCCAAAATACAAAATTCACAAGGAATTTTAGGGTGTGTTTAATGCTCAACAAATCCGCAGACCAGATCCGTCGATGGGCACATACTTGTTGTATAATATGAGGGGGAAATATGACACCCTCCCAGTGAATGGCCAGGCCTTAAAACAATACTTCTCCTAAAAAAAGGTGTCTTTTTATGCTTTGTTTGAGCTTCAGTTTCTTTTTAGTATACATTTTGATCAGGATGAGTGTGTGGGTTTAAGGAATATCATCTTCGAAATCCTTTTTATTTCTTTATTTTGCTTGTTATTTTCCTTTAATTAAGTTGTGTTTCATAAAACAATGGTTGAATTTAATAAATGCGGTGAAGAAGACTCTGCTCCTGACTTACACTTACATGCAAAATAGAGACAAGGTAGGTACGTGTTAAATTTATGATATTTATGCCCAAGCATGCTGTTCCATTCACAAATCGATGATCTCCCGAGAAGACGAAGGAGCAAGAGAGAGCATCGAAGATGTAACAGATCATTGTGCCACTTCAATTACCAGTAAGCCCAAATCATTTCATGTGAGGAAGAGGTAAGCATGGTATTTATTGATTACATTTGAGATTTCATCGAATAACACTTGTCGCACTTGGCTTGCAGCTTATTATTCTATTTTTTGTGCAGGAAGATTCCTCTGAGAAATCCGATGACTAGATGCTCACCAAGAATGCTCAAGATGAAAGAATTGGAGATTGATGAAAGGTAGACGTTGGTTTCCGCAAGAGAACTTGATTTCATTTCAAAAATGAAATCGGTCATCCGAACTTCAACTAAGAAAAAAATAACCTAGCCTCCATCGTTCAGGGACACAGAGGTGAGCATCGGATCTAAAGTAACACTCCCACACTGGGGAGAGATGTTTAACAAAATCAATCAGGAATATTACCCAAAGTTTACACCTCAGAGCGACTCAGACGTTAGGATATTGGATGACCAGGTTTTCCCAAACATTAGGCGATCATATCTACATATGGTGGCCTGCCGGACCCATTTTTTTCCCCTGCATCAAAACCCTAAGATGGATGATTTATCACACAGATGCGATAAAATTCACAGTCAATAATGAGGAGGGAGAATGTGTTGGTGTCTTTCTCCCAGTAGAGGTCCAAAAATACTACAAGCTCAAAGACCCAGAGGAGAGACTAAATACATAATTTGTGGTCAGATTTTATGAGTTCCATGACACTAGTAGGTTACTGGCCTCATGGTGGAAATAAGATAAGAAGTTCACCAACAGGAGCAATGACTGGTACAACACAGTAAACCTCAAGGAGCCTTATATGTATTTAATGGCTCTAATTTGCCAATTGTATGGGGAAAAAGATTTCTCTAAGTTTTCAGAAGCATGGATGCCCTTGGCATATATCGTGGAAATCTCTGGGAGCAGTTTCAATTGGGGAGCCATCATTTTCAAACAACTGATCACCAACATCCTACAGACCTAGACACCAAAGGATGGAGAAATACCAGTTTTCCACATGGCATCGTACCTGTTGGACGTAATCTGCACAAGAAATGTTTTCACAGGTATGAATTGAAGCTGGCATGTTGTTGAGTTACCCTTGCATGTTTATTTCATCATTGTGTGGGAAAATAGGTACAAAACGTTTTATGCCTTGATATGTGATGAGTTCATAGCCCGAGTGCACTTCATTATATTTAGAAAATAATTCCCAAGGATTTCAACGACATCCAAAAAGATGATTTCCAAAGTAGGCCACTGGTATTTTTAAGAAATAAGAACTTATAACAGAGTGTTCATAGCTACTAGAGCGCCACACGTACTCCTTGTTCATGTCCCAAACCATCTCATTTTGGGAGAAATTTGTTACCAAAACATTTTGCAAGGCTATAATGCCTCTTTGGTAAAGGATAAGAAGAGGGATTTCATACCCTATGGTTTTCATATTGGGTTTTACATGGTAAAATACACTTCATATGGGAAACAAGAGGGATCAAGTCAGCTTGAGTATCGATTCCCCACATGACATTTTCATAAGCATGATCCAAAAGGCATGGTACTCCAACACGCATCAAAAGTGTCGTCATGTTGGTCATATTCTCATGATAGCTTCGAAGATGAGATCTTCACCGAGGGTGTCCGGGACTGGGAAGAAGTGCTCCATAGAAGGGATAACCCTAACATGACCAAATTCAAAGAAATGAATATGGATGAGAAAGTGGAGACAATTGAGAAAACAACTCAAGAATCCATCAGGGTAAGAGAAGAAAACAGAGCAATAGAAGCAACATAAGAACAGAGGAGAGGGATAATGTTACTAGAAGAAGATGAAAGAGCTATGCAAATATTAGGGTAAGATCCCCACTTAACCCTTTGATAGGACCCTTGAGGATTACCCCGGCTGATAAAAGTAATCATTAGGAAGAACTAAATGGATTAGAGACAATTCCACGAGGGGATATAACTAATCAAGAAAACCCCAGGCCTATGTCACCATAGATAGGATCGTCGGTGACTACTATAGCTCAGTTAAGGTCAACAAGAACATCAAGTGGGATGGGTATGCCTATTGTCCTCATATATTTAATAAAAATATATGACGACGAGGAAGAGTTGGAGGCCTCACACATAACCCCGGTGCCAATCAAAAAGGAGAAGGAACTAGGGGAAATATCTGCTCCATTTTTCGATGATGTTACTCCAAATCCTAAAGAAGGCCACCTGGTAGCTAGGATCACTCTTGACACTATAATTCTCGATCAATTGGGAACACAACCTCATAATTATAGCTCCAATAATGACTTGGATGTTGGTGAACAAGAAGAAGGATTGGGGCAACAAAAAATTGGCATCTCAACGGCCAAACCCCCAGCTAATGTCGATCCTTCACCTACTTCCCCATATAGGACCAAGACTCCATTAGCTGATGAGGACCAACAGGAGGCGAAGTCGCCAAAACATACAAGAATTTCCCCTACTAGGGAACTAAGAGAACCTGCCATGGAACACCTCTACATGAAAGGAAGCCTAGGAAATACTCTGTCCTCGGGAGATCAACATATTCTTGAACTAGTAGATGAAGTCGTCGATATACAGGTGATTTCTTATGACAGGAAAATAAAGGATGTAATGAGAAGAACAATCAAGAAAAGGAAGCTCACGCTTGATAGCACACTTCTCATAACCGAAGAGGAGACGTTGTTTGACATAGAAAATGCTAAGATGACTGAGCTAATCAGAGCAGGGATGGCCATAACCGATGCCACTTTAGAGAGGGAAAAAAGGGATGAAATGGAGGTAGCCACCATGAAGAAATAACTTGACTGACATTTGCGAAATCAAGAAAAGTATTACCAAAATTCAACAAAGGTAGTGGTAATATTGAAGTGCGAGTTCTGAGAAATGTATGCACAATTCACAAGGGAAATATACCTCTTCACCACTCGCATAACGAATTTCCAAGAAGATACCCTCATGGGGTTGGAAACTTGTAAAGACATTCAATGATGGTATGATAAGGCACATCAAGCCTTAGAACGGATAGACTACATCAATGAAGTACATAAGGGTCGAGATACATAAGAGCATGGCATCCAAGTGCTGATGGAAAAAAACATCACCCGACTAAGGGAGGAAGCTGAACACTGGGTAAGCATGGTCCAAGAGCCCCAACGAAAAATGCAGGAGAGTGGGAAGAGTGTGAGAAAATTTGGAAGAAAATCAATTAGGAAATGAAAAATATTGACTTGCCAGAGTTTGGTCCACCAGAATATTTTGTCGACTTACGTGACATAGTTAAGCGGCATGAAAAAAAAGACTAGGTATGCGAAACGAAGATTTCGCAGGTTTCAAGCATGATCCCGAGTCAAGTGAAGAGGCTCGTGGAGCCTCCGATTAAATCTATCGCAGTCTTACAGTGCTTGAGTGTTAAACTAATCAAGTACAAAGAATGAGAAATTGAGATGAAGGAGGTCCTCTACACTCTAATGGACCAACACAGGTTCCCATATGAAAATACATGCGAAGATATCTTCTTCAAATGGTCAGAGTACGAAAGGAACAATCCACTTTAGTAAAACAACCAGATGATCTCAAGAGAAGCAAAAGAGAACAACTAGATAAAGTCCTCCACGTATCATTTTCTTGACTTAACATAACTTTAGTAGCTATTTTTAGTTTAGTTATTTTTATAAATAAGGGCATCGACCTTGGACACAAGGTCGATGGTTTTGGAGAGAAATACTTTTTCTAGAATATTGTTAGAGAACTATTTATGTGCAAGTTATTTTAATTAAGAAGTTTTGTTTAGAACCAAATACACTTCTTTCATCTGAGGTGTGAATGTGATTGGACCGAAGGGGATTATCTCTGTCTTCGAATTCAATATTTATTGTTGTATTGAGTAAGAGTTTTTGTATCTATTATTTAAAGTTATCTTATAATGTTGCAACCGTTCTTTTATTCTAATTGATGAATAGAAATCGATTGTGTTAACCTGTGATTGATAATAGAGCATTTAAAATTACTTTTCTTGCACTAAATTCTTGTCACGTATATATTTTCTTTCTGTAACTGTTATCTCAGACGATGTTGAGTGTTTACTATACAAAATTCTATTATTGCTAGTTTGAAGTAGTTTAGATATTTTTCGTCTGCATGCTAAGGTATAAAGGTTATCCTAAAACCCAGCCTTCTCCCAACACACAATTTAACTTCCCTCTGCCATTTAGTTTAAGCTCTATCTTTCTTTTGTTATAAATGTTAGAAAAGAACCAAAAAGAGAACTGTGTAGCCTGAGGAAAGGTTTCACAGAAAAGACATATCCATCAATCACTATTAAATCCCATCGGAAATTACATCCAGATCAAAAATATGGAGAACCTTACCACTCATCAAACGCTTACAAGTCTAACTAGGCCTCCTAAGTGGGATTGGTTCTTGTTGTTGAGTTAAAGGGATATTAGACCCCTCAACACTATGTTAGACGTTTTTCCTTTCTCTCTCTTTGGTTGAGCAAGTGGTTCATCCCCTCTCCCATACGGTTGATCCAACTTAACATTCCCTCACCCTTTCCCTCAAAGTACAAGCGGCTTCACTCCTCGCCCTTTTGTGGAGAGATTCTTAACGCACCTTGTTGGATAGTTGGTTGTCATGGATGATGTTGGACAGTTGGTTTTCATTGATGTCAAATATGTGATGGGTGTATTTGGAGAAGTCTCCAAAGAGGTCCCCTTATGGCGTAGCTCTAAGCATGGCCCTCACGTGAATACACTTTGAACAATTCTACAAGAAACCCATAGGTGTGGTCATGAAGCCATAATTTATTTGAGGAATAAGAACATGAAGGATAGTGTAAATGTAGGTAACACACTCATAGATGGATAGTGCTCATCATGTTGCTTCCAGCAGTAGGTGGAACGCCACGTAGTTCCTCACGGTTGATGAGTTATGAGGTCATGAAAATGGAAGCCCCAAAGATGGGTTAAGAAGCCCCTAATTGGTTGAAAGTCATTAATGAAAGGGGAAAATGGTTGTAACAAGAAAATTAAGTTAAGGAAAGAGGTTACTTAGAAAAAGTATATATACACCTCAAGAAGTTACTCATAAGTACATTCACACACAAATTATATTGAATGTATTCTATGTGAGTAAGTGATTCTTATCTGAGGTAACCAAGGAGATTTGAGGCGAATTTCAAAGGGAAGATGAAGTGAAGAAGGGAGAAATTCCAAGGGAGGATTAAGTCTTGTCATGATGTGTTCTAAGGTATGTTATTTAAATTCCATCTTACCAATTTTTTTATAACTTGTTTTCTAGAATGATTCAGATAGCGAAAATTGGAGGAGGTTAAGAAGACATATCAAGGTACATGTGGTAAAATTTGTAGCTTCTGGATTGTTGTATTTTTGGAGATATATGCTGTGGAAGATAGGATTTTTGACTAGTCCCGAAACTAGTCTTAAATAGGTGTTCCGGGTCAAGAAATCATAACTTCTTCATAGAGGATCCAAATTTTGTGAGACAAATTTAAGTGGAAACATGGTTGTCTATCGTATCCTGTGTACTAGTTTCATAATCAGATATAAAATATTGAGCACATGGCATGTTGTACAAGTTCTCTCTCTAGAATAGGCTAAAATTCAAGAATATTTTCCATTTTCTCTATAACGTTTGTCCTGAGAAGTTTCAGACCCTTAAATTTTAAGGAGATGGTATAAATAGCTCAGAGTATCCATGGTTAAAATTTCAGACCTTTATTCATTACAGGTACAGAGTTATGCTTGTTGAAAATTAGGGTTTGTGACTAATCCAAAACTAGTCCCACGAGATTGAGGTAAAGCTTGATGACGATTCTATTCTCTTGTTGTTGAAGTTGTGGAAGAGCTATAGGTCTGTAATTTTTTGTATCAGGTCTACTACAGGATCATAGGTATGTTTTACATGTGTTATTGAGGGTTATGTTTATGGGACATGCTTGAGGCATGGTATAGTGATTTGGGCATATGCTAGAGACACATCTTTGTGTTTTTGGTACATGGTTTTGGTACACACTTGGTATATGGTGGTACATGTATGAGGTGCATGTCTTGGTGATGTTGGTACATGTTTGAAGTACATGCATTGGATGTTATGGTACATTGATTAGTATCACATCTTGGCTATATTGGTATCTTGGTATTGTGGCTATCTTGGTTATGCTTGAGGCACTTCATTGATGATATCTTATGATGTACGTGATGTGGTACATGGTTGATGTATTTGGTTTGGTACATGGTTGATACATGAGATGGTACATGGTTGATGTACATAGTATGGTACAGGTTTCGGTACATGGTTGATGCATGATATGGTACATGTTTGATGTACATGGTATGGTACAAGTTATGGTTGATGGTTGATGTACATGGTTTTTTGATGGTTTTGGTATCCATGTGAGTGGATCTAGGTACAATTGGTTGATGATGGTATATCAGTGACAATGACAGTGACAGTGACAGGTTGGATGATTGGTTGATAATCAATGGAAGTTTTATTGATGTGATAGTGACATGTTGGTTGATGTGACAGTGAAAATGACAGGTTGGTTGATGTGACGATGAGAGTGACAGGTTGGTTGATGTGACAGTGAGAGTGACAGGTTGGTTGATGTACTGGTGATATTGGCAGTGACAATATCGGTGGTAGTGAGAGTGATTCTACATTTATATTTCAGGGTGACATGATGAGGAAAAGAAAGGGGGTTGTAGCCTCCTTTCATTTGGTGATGGAGAACTCAGGGTGTTGGTGCTTCATTTAGGTATGTTCCTATAAATCAGGGGATTGTAGCCTCCTTCCAATTGGTGTCGGAGAACTTAGGGAGTTTGTGCTTCCTTCAGGTTGGTTCCTATAAATCAGGGGGTCATAGCCTCCTTCTGGTTTGTGCTGGAGAACTCAGGGAGTTGATGCTTGTAAATCAGGGGGTTGGTACCTCCTTCCAGTTCATGCTAAATAATTGAGAAGTTGGTGCCTCCTATGAATGTATTCTTGATATATATAATAAATCATTTTGTGGTTTTATCGCATTTGTGGTTTTATTTCCATTTGGGTACATTGAGGGATGGTCGGAAGAAATTGCCTGTAATATATTATTCAAGCAAGTTTCCCCCCCATCCCCTACCATTTTCAGCATCTATATTGATAAGTTAGAATATTATTTGGAGGATGAAGGTTGTGTTGGACCGACTCTCACTAGTATAATCATCATCCTTCTTATTTATGTTGATGATATTGTTCTTATGGCGAAGAGTCCCTATGACCTAGGTAAGAAACTTATAATCGTCAAGGACTTATGCTCTAGTATGGGCATGACTGTAAACACTGAAAAAACAAAGGTTATGATAATTAAATCCAAAAATATCACCTACGATACTTTTGTATATGACAAGAATAACTTGGAGGAAGTGTCATCATACAAATATCTTGGAATCCATATTCACCACAAGCTCAATTGGAACTATAACGTTGAGAAAAGAATAAATGGAGGTGGAAAGCTTATTATGGACTTGAAAAAAATTGTAAATCATCAGACCTTTGGATTTGGGATAAGAAAAAAATCCTCTTTCACACACTCGTCACTCCGGTTATCTTATATGGATGTAAAGTCTAGAGTTGTAGTATGTCTAGAGAATCCTGGAGAAATATATAACAAATCCAAGAGAATTTTATAACTTATAATCTCAAAATTATGGGAAATACACCCTATCTTATCCTCCTCATAGAAGCAATCATCCCCCCCATTGAGAGCATTGTTATGATTAGATATCTAACTTACAAGAACAAGATAAACAACATGGACGACAAGAGGCTCCCCAAAATTGCTTCAAACTCTAGCCAAAACCACCAGCATCTCAAGCGAGGATGGCATAAAGATGTCAAATCTTGGCTAAATCATTGGGGAATACAAGAAGAAGCCATCATGTTGAATACCAATAATATTACAAATATTATCACTTCTAAATTTAAGGAGAATATGTGGTGTGATCAAGAATTAGAGGATAAAATGAAACTAAGATACTACAAGGAGGTGGTCAAACCTAATTTAAAAGATCAAAAGTACTTCTCAGTTTTGAGAAGTGCAAAGAAGAAAACCAACATTGCTAAACTAAGAACAAACTCTCACGAGCTACATAGTGAAACTAGGTGTTGGACAATTCCAAAAACACCGTGGGATGAAAGAACCTACCATCTTTGTGACACAAAGAGGGTTGAAGATGAAAAACACTTCCTCTTAGATTTCCCTGCCTATTCCCAAATTAGATACCAATTTAAAAATATTTTCCACAATACAGACCTTCCTAACCTCCTAAGTCATCAAAACTATAATGATCTTGGAATGCTTCTCTCAATTCGTTTTGAGCAAAAAAATACTTTTTTAAATAAATAGAAGTAATCTCTTACATTCTCAAGGTCAATAGACCAATTGGTCTCAATGGACGTCAATCATCATCATCATCATAAATATTAAGAATATTAAATATTAAATAGAAATTTGTGGTTTATTATTTTATCACATCATTTTTTAATTTGGATAATTATAATCAATAAAATATCTTCAATAAAATAAATATTTATGTTAATATCAAAAAATATATAATATGTAAAAATGTAAATTTCAACATATTTTTAAAGCTAAAACACACCTTGAATTTCTATTATTTACATAAACACAGAATCATACATCCATTACCAAATGGAGGTCTGCTGACAAAGGAAACCAAACACTGACCATAAATTATTTTCAAAACTTTTAATTGTCTCATGTTTGTTCTTCCTCCACATAACATAAAAAACCACTAACTGAATTACCGATTTGTACTTATCCATAAAAACTAAGAAAAAGTAGACACAAGGATATTCAAACCTATCAACCCATGCTTGGAGGAGGTAGAGTTTCCTCTACAACCATTTCCAACACCAATTAAATATCTTTGTTCTCCTCTTGAGCCTACTTCGGTTGTTGAGGATCAATGTCAACCTTTATCGGATTCGTGTGAGTCCCCGTAGAACTAGTGGAGCCAGCTTCAATTTTTCCTTTTCCATCTTCATTTGTAGCTTTGGTGACCATGATCTTGACTCCAAAGGCTGCACTACAAACTGCCTCAAATTTCCCCTCAAAAATTATGAGGGATTGGAGTATATCCTTGTGTTCCTCCTTAACCTTTTTCTAATGCTTGTGCCACCAACGTTTTGACTAGCCAATAGGTCTCCGCAATTATGAATTATTTTGTATCCTCGTTTCGCGAGTACACAAGATCCTTGACCCAGTTCCCTACCTCCTCAAGAATCTAGACATCCGAAGTCAATTTCCTCTTATCTATCACTCTGGCCTTAGCCTCCTCAACCTCCTCCTTAGCCTTAGCAGAGCATTTCTCTTCAAATTTGTGATTTTCTTTGTCTACCTCCTGATCTGCCCTAGTCCCAGACCATTGAGCATGCAAAGAGGAAACAAAGTGAGCTCCCCATCCGATCTATAAACTATCGTGGATATTCCACTGGAACAGTTCGTCACAACAAATCTTAAACTATTTTGAAATATTCTATTTTTGCAGTTTATTTCCTTGAAAACAAAGTTACCAACTTAACAAGAACTCTTTGGAGTTCTCATTTTTTTAGAGGTCACATTTAATGGCTATTTTTGCCCCTGAATCAAAAAGTGGTGCTACTAGTAGCACCCTTTTTTTAGGGGTGGTTAAAATTCTGACATGTTTCCTTGACAACTGATACCATTGTGTACAGAAACCTTAAAATTTACCCTTGAATAGAAAAACAAATTAAAAAATCAAAATTGGCTGCTAAATGGTCGATTGAAAATTTATTCATTAATTATTATTTTTATTTACATTAAAAAATAGATAATTTGAAAAACAAAAACCCTCTTTTTAAAATAAAATTGCAACCCAAAATTTTTAATTTTTTTTAATAAAAAAATATAAACCCAAATTTTTTATTTAAAAAAAAAACTAAAAAAAATTGAAATTTGAATTTTTTTTAAAACAC